>JAQZBX010079435.1:0-13987 GCA_029593785.1 Cabassous unicinctus | reverse complement strand
AAAAAAAAAAAAAACAGAAAATAAATAGGAAATATAAATATATAGAGAGACAAGTTCAAGTCACCAGATTGCTGAGAACCTAAATGATGTTTTATTGGTTCCGACAAAAGTGCTTTTTCCTAAATTATGTTTTGGTGGTATCTTCATTGATGACAATTATTAAAAACAAACATACAAAAAAGGTGGTGTTAAATTCATTATTCTTGAAATCACAAACATCCTCTTTATGAGGATCTTAGAGATATATTCCAGTCTGATCTTTATACCAAAATCTTGTGTACTCCTGAAAAGCTGGCTTGTTTTCATTTCATGGGCATTTTTGAGTAGTGGGAAAACAGTTAAAATTTCCTTAGGAAGCTTAAAATCAAATATTTGTCCTACCATTTTCTAGAATGTACATCAGGAAGCCATCAGGAAGCCTTTCTGGACAAGGAAGAGATATAAACAAATAAAATATATTCTTTGTTTCTAGTGTCATTGAAAAGTTGCATCTCTTTAATGTTTTTAAATACCTGCAATAAAAACTTGGGCAAAACAATCAGAACCATTTTGTTTTTTACAAGACCTCTGAACTCAATTTTAGAATATGTTGTAAATGAAAAAATATGTGGACAATATCTAACTTTGAGATGAAAAAGACAAAACAGTTTCATGAAGATTTTCCTCTGGAGATTTTTTTTTCTTGCTTTAGAAATGACTGAAGATGTGTTCATATTAAAGGGCAGGGTTTAGATATACTGAGTATGTTTAGCCAAAAAGATATCATGAACCAAAGAATGACTTTGTGCTGGTGAGCAAGACTCAGCTAGAGGGAAATATAGTTCCGAATTATTAAATCAGTCTCCCAAAGCAAGATACAGTAGTTGAAACAAACACAATTGCACTATTTCTCCTCTGTTTATGTCTCAGAAGGTAATAAGCATCCCTATATCTGAAGTAACAGTCTCAGGGGCAGGAAGCCAAAAGGAAGGTGATTTTGATATAATGGAATGGAAAGGGCAAGACAGAATCTGGGAATGCCCTCACTTGCAATGTGTCCATTCTGTTAAGGTGATAATTTGAGATCCAACAATATTCCTTTGTTCTCTCCCCCACCCCAGAGCCATGATCCGGGATGAACCTTTAACATCTTGTCTACTTCAACTTTCGACTCAATCCACTTGGCTTTCTTTTTGTTCTTTGAAAATGTCAAGCTTATCTGTGCCTCAGGGCCTTTGCATTTGCTCTTTCCTCAGTCAGTCTTGAACCCTCTTCCTCCAGATCTCAGCTAAAGCTTCGGCTGGAGAATCACTTCATAAGAGAGGCTGTCCTCAACACTTCCTCTAAAGTAGCTCCCCTCCAAGTCCTGCTCTATCATCTCTCCTTGTTTATTTCTTTCAGTGCTTTCCTAGAAAACTGCAATTATTTTATTCAGGTATTTTCTTGATTATTGATACTCTTTTCCTATAAAACATAAGCTCCAGGAGAACAGGGTCATTTTACATTTTGTTTCTCATAGACTGTCCAGCTCTTATCAACAAACCTGCCATAATGGACTCTAAATACATAATAAGAATAAGGAAGAATATGACATTAACATTTGTTGAGTCCTTTCACACTTGCATGATTCTAAGTGTTTTTCACATATTCAATAATTTAATCCTCAACATCACTCAAGAAGTTATTGTCATTATTATCCCAATTTCCCTGTGAGGTAGAGGGCTCAGGGAGGTTAAATAACTTACTCAATGTCACACTGCTACTGAGTGGCAGACCTGGGATTCTAACTCAGAAAGTTTGGTTCCAGAGTCTAAGTTCTTATCCACTATCCACAATCATCTTCATATTTGTAATGAATGAATGAAAGAATGATTATTCCAAGATGAATGGGAATCTTCAGATCCAGATTGTCTTTTCTGAATTTCCACCCACATTTACTTGGGTGAGAAATATTCAGGAAAGGGAACTGACCTGGGAAGGCTCTGGCTTTGTATGCTCCCGAGGTTTTGAAGTCCTTTTCTTTTTCTAGGACTACACACGCACTGTGATCATGCTGACTCATTAGGGCCAAATTAACACCTTATGATGGGACAGGTTATAGTTCCTTCAAACATGTTGAATTGTTAATGACTGGGTTGTGGTCCTCTGGCTATTTATAAAGTGGTATTGAATTTCCCACATCCGCAATTCAGAGCTGCCCTGAGAGATTTTTCCATCCTTGTCTATTACCTTCTGATGGTATGTGAGAGCAGGGAGTCAGAAACTGTCCCCAGGCTTTCTTTTTCTCTCTTTGCCTCCTATATATTCTCTGAACACAACAGTACTCCAGGACCACATGAGCTTTTGTGCCCATGTGTGGGAAGGTTGCCTTTCTCACCTTATTATAATTCTTCCCTAAATGCCTTGCAGAATTCAGGTCTGAACACTGGAAAGTGGGCCCGAGAGGATTATCTTCTTACACTATCAGGTCCTGGCAACTTTATTCCAATAGTGTCCCCAATATTGATTATGTGTCTGCTCTGTGCATAATAATAATAATACTAACTACCTACATTTATATAGTCCATATAGTCCCTCAAGTTTGGAAGGAAGCTTGAAGGTCATCAACTTTAACATAGCCCACCATGCCCATCCTGGGTGCTGATTTTATCTTATGGAAACCTCACAACTATGTGAGGTAAGCTGGGATGTTAGCCCTGTTTTACAAATGGTGATAGGCAGCAAGAATGACTTACCCAAGGTCACATGGGTATAAATGATAATTCTCACTCACCAGTGTCTTTGTAAAGTGACATGATGTGACAGACATGACAACCTGCTGGCACTACCTGGCAAGCAGCAGTTAGCTTTCTCTAGTAGCAAATATTCTCAAAAATCAATGGCTTAGGGGAGAAGATGTAACTCAGATGGCTGAGCACCTCCTTCCCATGTATGAGTTCCTGGGTTTGATCCCTGATACCTCCTAAAAACAAAAACAAACAAACACACAAGAAAAACCAACTCTCACTGGGGAGTGGATGTAACTCAGTGGTTGAGTGCCTGCTTCCCATGTTTGAGGTCCTGGGTTCAATCCCCAGCACCTCCTAAAAAAAATCAATGGCTTAAAACAACAGTCTTTTATTAATCACAAAAAAACAAAAGGTGGAAGCAACCCAAGTGTCCATCAACAGATGAATGGATAATCAAAATGTGGTATATATACACAATGGAATTTTATTCAGCTCTGAAAAGGGAATGAAGTTATGATACATGCTCCAACATGGATGAAACTTGAAGACATCATGTTGAGTGAAATAAGCCAGACACAAAAGGACAAATATCATATGCTCTTGCTGATAAGGAATACCTAGAATAAGCAAATAACATAAGGATAATAAATTAGAGGTTACCAGGGGTCAGGGGATGAGGGGAATGGGAACTTATTGCTTAATGGGCAGAGTTTCTGTTTGAGGTGATGAAAAAGTTGGTATAATGGAGGTTAGTGAAGGCAGCACGATATTGTAAATGTAATTAATGCTACTGAATACACTTGAAAATGGTTAAAATAGGAAATTTTAAGTTTTTGTATACATTACAGTATAACAAGTTAAAAATGATTTTTAAAAATCCAGCAGTTTTTTATTTATCTCAAAATACTATGGGTTGACAAACTGGACTAAGCTCAGTGGGGTGGCTCTTCTGGTCTCAGCTCAGCTCACTTTGGCATCTGTGGTCAGCTAGTGGGTCAGCTGGGAGCTGGCTGGCCTAGGATGGATACAGCCAGAATGGTCCATTTCTCATGGTTTCTCACCCTCTACCAGACTAGCTCAGATTTTCAAATGGTAGCTGGCAGAGTCCCAGGATGGGAAGGAAAGCTGCAAGACCTCTTGAGACTTAGGCTCAGAACTGGCACACATGGTCCCTTCCACCACATTCTGTTGACCAAAGAAAGTTGCAAGACCAGTCCAGATTCAAGGGTAGGGGGAAATAGCCCCACCTCTTGATGGGAGCGGCTGCAAAGCCCTCTCATTACAAGTTTGTGAAACAGAGGGGAAATCTTTGTGACTTTTTCATTTTTTCATCAGCCACGGTGTGTTGGGAAAAATTTTTAATTTATAAAAGACATAATCCTTATATGCAGGTCATTTATAATTTGATATTTAGATACCTCTTTAAGTTCAAATATATAAAAGTAACTCACATATAATGATGTTTTACTCTTTTTAAAATACTCTCATATCTCTTATTTTCTTTAATCCAGGAGCAATCCTTAAATAAGTCAGAAGAATTACTGCTATGTCTAGCTACACCCGAGAAAGCTAATATTCAGAGAACATCAGTGACAGAACAAGACTGCACAGTAAGTTGCAGTGCTGGTCTGTGCACCATTATCTACAGTCTCATGCTTTCTGCTACAGCCAATCACCTCATGTTACATAGGGGAGTTTTGAATCTCATAATGAGGGAAAAAGGAGATGGAAGTCCTTTTATACTCAACAAGCCTGTAAAGTCCTGACAGTGACTTATCTAGTCACAGCAGAAACTGAGGTGTGATCCCTGACTCTTCACTCATTCAGTGACTTCAGAGAGGCCAAGTCACTTTCAGTTTCTGTTCTAAGTACTCCCAAGAATTTTCTCCATTATTTCAAATAATTACCATTTGTTAAGATTTGTGAAATGTTTTAGGGTTTGCAAATCAGCATACACAGATGTTATTCCATTTAACCTTAACAATACATCTGTAGTTATGGATTTTTGATACACAGTTCACAAATCTGTAAGTCAGGACACGTGGTTGTAAGTGACAGAAATCTAACTCAAAGTGGTTTAAGCCAAAGAACAACAATAAAAAAATGCTCTGGTTTATGTACTTGGAGTGTGCACAGGTTGTCTGGCTTCAGTTGTGCAAGGTGCTATAAAAATTTTGCCACCCTTTCATCTCAAATATTCTTTCCTCTGCATTGTCTCTATTCATGGGCAGTGGCAGTGTTTTCCCTCATTATGATAAAGGTAGCCACTGAAATCTCCTGGCAGCTCTAATAAGCATCTTCATTGGCCTGAGTCATGCGTCCCTGCCTCAACCAATTCCTGTGGTCAAAGAGATCCAGAGCTCTCGTTGTACAAAGTCCATGCGGGGACCCAGGGTTCCCCCTAAGTCTTTAGCACGTAGCCAACTATGTGACCTAGACACAAATTAAAGCTTAACTATCCTCCCCAGAGGGGCGAAAATTCATAGATGTTATCATAAACTATAATCTTCCCAAAGCAGTAAACATCCTTGTTAAACGTTCTTCCTACAAGCGTAGTGAAAACATCACCAGACCCCATGTGTACACTTCACGTGACCATAGCAGGAATTCTGTTCTCATACCCTATGGAATGTCCTTATTCAGAACCCCCTTATATAGCATCCCTCATTTTCTCATCTCTTTGCGGAGCGCTATCTTCATTCATTCTTTGACCAGCTGCCATCAAAGATTCTCACCTGTCTGTAAGTCCCAAAAAAGCCCATGCCTGACTGAATACCAGGTGTGTTCTTTGGTCTTGTGGCACCACCAACCCATGCCTTTCAGCAGTTGGGTTGTAACAGTCCATCAGAAGCAAATGAGGTATGGTTACACAATGTAAAACTGGGGTGCAGATACCAGAAAAAGAAGACCAGGATGCTGAGCAGAAAAACAACAACAGATATCCACAATAGTAAAAAAAAAAAAAAAAAAAGAAATGTTCTTATTAATGAAGTGATTTTTAAAGATAGCCCAGGTATTGAATGCATGGTCTAGAATTCCAGCCTGTGCTTTAATACACCATCCCAGGGTACCAGTCCTTAATGGTGCCTTGATCATTAATTTATAATGACAACTACAACAACAATATCAATATAATGGCTTTGTCGGGCCATGTTTGAAGTCCTTTGTTTACATTAACTTTTTTATTCTTCACATCAAATCTATGAATTGGGTACTATTATTGTCTCATTTTTCCGATAAGGAAACTGAGGTACAAAGAATTTTTAAGATTTGTCCATAAAAGGCAAGGAAGAGGAATTGCCCAAACACCTGATCAGTGAGCAATAAATATTTCTGAAGTTTAAAAAATTTTAAATCTAAGAATATATGCCTTATGCTAAGTGAAAACCACCAAACTCAAATGATTCCATTTATATTATATCCTGGAAAAAGAAAAACTATAGAGACAGAAAATAAATCAATAATCACCAGGGGCTGGGGGAAGAGGGAGGGGTTAGCTACAAAGGAGCACTGGGGAATTGGGGGAGGATGATAGAACTGTTTTGCATTTTGATTGTGGTGCTTGTCACTCAATGGAAAAATGAAAAAAAAAAAGCCATAAATACTGATCATTCTCCTCTATAATATATATACTAATATTTATGTTCATATAAACTCATGTTTTACTATATTTACCAACAGATAAAATTAGCCCTTTTGAAAAATATTCCTGCGGCTTCTTATTCTCTTAGGCACTTCTCTGCATAATACAATACTTAGCCTTTGGGATCTGGCTGATCTTAGATCAAGTCCTGTCCCAGACCCCTAGGAGTGCCACCCATGGGCAAATCACTTGGCCTCACTCAGTTGCAGTGTTCTAGTTGTAAAAGAGGATGATGTACCTATATAATTTGGGCAATTGCCTGGAAACATTCCGCCACTGATCTTGTTCTTACCAGTGTTAGCACATGGTCTCTACTCAGTCAAAGGGAGTGATTATTATTGTGTTGCTAGTTTTGGACCTGATTGCCCTCAGATTGGTTTCTCACTCTTCCCTTGCTGTTTTGTATATTTCATTAGGGCTTCTCCACTGCAGCTATATTTCCTAGACTTTTATGGCAGCTAGCTTCCTCGTAGGTTTTGCAAATGGCAGATACTAGTAAGAAATTGGATAGCAAGGTGGAAGGGAGAAATGAGGCATATTTTCCCCTTCTATTCCATTCAGGTGGTATCTGGGGTACAGTGACTGTGTACCTTCTGTGGCTTCAGCTCCTTCAACACAGGCCCTTGATGGTTCTAGCTTCTTCCAGGTGTCCCCAGGCTCTGGTATCATCGCCTAGGCTTTGTCTCTCTAGAGTTGGAAGCAGCTTCCTGCTAATCTCTGGGTTACCTCACCATCCTATGCTTTGTTCTCAGCTTCTCTACCACCTGTGCAAATAATCCCCTCTGTTAAATTCCTTCTGTTATAAATACTCAACAGCCATCTCTATTTTTCTGCTTAGACTCAAACAATACAACTGTCAACGCTGAGATATTGTGGGCTGACAATATCTGAAAAGCACGGAGCTGATTTCTGAAACAAGGCACCATGAGTTCGCTATGTGGTCTTGGTTGAGGTAGTCAAGAGCTCTGTCTGTTCATCCAGTTGTAAAACAAAGGTGTTGAAGATGGTGATCACAGAGGCTACCATTGTTGCTGGAAGTCTTTCTCCATGGCCTGGACTAATTTTTCTCATCATTAGCCTTGGTAACATATGCCAGCATTCTCTTCATGAGCAGCTGCTGATAGAGCAGCTGTAGTTTCTCTGGGTTGCTAAGCCAATTATGAAAGAATTTGGGCTGTATCCAGGTTGTTGGGAATGAGAGGGGTGGCTGAGGAGGATGGAAGCAGCCTCTACACCCCATCCCTTGAGAAAGACCAGAAAGCCAGAGCATCCTCAGAAGAAACTACAGACAATAGGCCTGCCCCATCCTGCAGCTGTGTTCTCCACACCTGGAGGAGTCCCTGGCTCCTACACGCAGACGCTGTGAGGCACACTGCCAGCAGTCCTGCTGGCTCTGCAAGTATAACCGCCAGTTGAAAAAGCCTAGAAATAGGGACACTCCCCTGCCTGCGTTAATTAAGATTTCAGCCTCTAGCAGATGCTACTGTGACTGTGAAAAGAAAAAGCCCCAGTTCTCTGCTTTTCCCGGAGCTCTTCTCTTTCCTTCCTGTAGAGACCACCTCTTGGAATAACGGGAGGAGATGATTTTTGACTCAGTTTTCACGGACCATTATAACAACTGATCACCAATAAGAATACTATTAGCTCTGATTTCCTGAATGTGTCCTATGTTCGAGGCACCTGGCCAGGCACATTCAAATTTAACATCTCATGTAGTCCTCACCACACCCTAAAAGCTAAATCCCATGTTCCACATATTCAGTGGAGGAAACTGATCTTCGAAGGAATGTTACTAATCAAGCCTCTGCCACCTTATCAAAGAGACTTTCCCTGCACACTCTGATGAAAGCAACATGCACACACACACATAAACACATTTTTACTTCCACTGCTTTGTCTTCTTAATATTTACCACCATCCAACATATATATTTATTTATATGCTTTTTGATTGTTATTCCCCATTAGAATGTAGATTCCATGAAAAGCATCTACTTTTCTTCACCCATTACACCTCCAGCACCTAGAACAGTACTTGACACAGTAGGTTCTCAATAAATATTTGTTGTACGAATTAATTCAATGATCCAAATATGTCTTTCATAGCCCTTATCATCTGCAATTATTTTAATTATTTATGTGGCAACTATTATTGTCCTGTGGCAGAGGGTTAGATGTAAGAGAAGAGAAGCCTTGCCTTTTTTGCTTGCTGCTGTCTTCCTGCTGCCTGGAACAGGCCCTTGCTCAGTAAGTGTTTATGTGGGACCCAGAGCTGGTATGGAACAGAACTCTAATTGAGCTCAGTTCTCCTTGACTTCAAATCCCCTGTTTTTGTCCTCTAACTTCTGCATAGCCTTTGGGTCAGTTGTCTCACAAATAACTCTGGAACATGAATGGGAAGGTGTCAGCTCATGGCCCTTCCTGACAGGGGCCCCAGAGAATGTGGTGGATGCATGTAATGTGTCTTTCTTTCCACAGCAGAATGGTGCAGCTCGGAGACTGGGAGCCTGAAATCACAAACAAGATCATTATTTTACAACTTTCTAATGCTGGGCAGATCAGCGGAGATGGTGTCTGGAGTGTTAGGTGTAGCCGGACAGGTCCAGAGCTATGCTTGGTGGAGTAAATGAGGATTAGAGCAGATAATTTATTCACAGATGTTTACTGAGCACACACTATGCGGCAGGCCAATCAGTAGGAGAGAAGGAAAATAACAGTGTCCCCACCTCATGGCACAAGTTTCCTGCAACGTGGCCAGTGTCCCAAAACTAGGACTCAAACCCAGGTTTGTCTGGTCTCAAAGTCCATGCCTCTCATATATTGCAGATGGAGGCAGAAATACATAACCTTTTAAAGCGAAAGTGAAACCTGAGAATCTGAGAGGGAAAAAAATGTATGCAAGTTTACACAGCTAATCAGAACCCAAATGAGGATTCATAAATTGCAGGTCCAGTCTAGTCAGGCCTGGAGCTAGTGCCACAGACACAGGGAGAACAAGGCTCTCCCTTGCTCTTTCTTTGTGCTCAGTGGATGAAAGCATTCTAAAGGAATTCTGTCATTCCATAATCAGTGGCACACCTGCTGTTTTCTTCTCAATTGGAAATCGGAGTGGTCCATTAAATGTGGTATCATTTGCTTCCAGGCCAACTTTTCCAAGAGGGGTGCTGCCTATATCCAAAAAATCAAATGTCAAAAATTTCTCATCTTCCCTGAAATCACTGCCATCAGGGCAGAATGACCTGAGGAAAAAAAAAATCAGTCTATTCTCACTCAAAACTTTTTTTTCTGAAAGTGCCTTAATCTTTTAAAAATCCAACTTTTTATTGTAGTAATATATATTCTCTCAGAGCACTGCTCGAAGTCAATGCTGCTTGGCCCCATAAATCAGACGGAGAGGTCAGGATCACCTTTCAGGAGGGAGCTTTCTCCAGGGAACATTTACCCTCTAACCCATAGGTCTCCTTTTCTTCAGCTAAAGTCCACTCTCATGGCTCCTCAGGCCTCATTTCATATCAGCCATCAAATCCTTTCAAGGATTTCAAGCCTTGGCCCTTCCTCCCTCCGGGACCTAGGATTTACAACCTTTGAAGATTGCTTCATTCACAGCCCAGACGTCCCTCTCAAAGTCAGGCTTAATTCACTTTCTCCAGATAAGGAACCTGAGAATCATCCCAGTTTCCTGGCTGTTTCAAGGCCAATCAAAAAGGTAGACTCTGTTTCTGACCCATACTTATTTTATCCCCAAACTATTGGCTATTCTCAAACCACTTGGCCTGATCCTAGTGATGTTGATGTATAACCTATACTCTTTTTTATTATGATGACTAAGCTTTTATTTTGAGATAATTGCAGATTCACATGTAATTATAAGAAGATTTCTTTTATCATTCTCATAGTTTCCCCTCAATGGTAACATCTTGCAAAACTATAGTACAATAACACAATCAGGAAATTGATCTTGCTACAGACAAGATACAGAGCATTTCCACATCACCGACAGAATCCCTAATATTGCCCATTTATAACCACATTCACTCCCTTCCCACATCCACCCTGGCATGGCAATCACTAATCCCTGGCAATCACTAATCTTTTTTTCATATCTATAATTTTATCATTTCAGGAATGTTATATAAACATATATAAATACACACACACACACACACACAATATGCAACCTTTAGGGATTTACTTTTTTCATTCAGCATAACTCACTGGAGATTCATCCGGTTGTCATGTAGGTCAATAGTTTATTTCTTTATTCTGCTGAGTAGTATCCCATGGTATGCACATAGCACAATCTGATTAACCATTCAACTGGTAAGGACATCCAAGTGGTTTCCAGTTTTGGTTATTATTTTTAAAAATGGCTAAAACATTTATCTATAGGTATTTTTGGGAGCATAAATTTTTATTTCTCTGTGATAAAAGCCAAGAATGCAATTGCTGGTCATATGATACTTGCATATTTAGTTTTTATAAGAAACTGCCAAAATACTTTCCAGAGTGGCTGTATGATGTTATAATCCTGCCAGCGATCTATGAGTGATTCAGTTTCTCCACATCCACACCAGCATTTGGCTTTGTCACTTTTTTTTAGGTATTCTGGCAGGTGGGTAGTAATAGCTTATTATTATTTTAATTTGCATTTTCCTAATGGCTAATGATGTTGAATATCTTTTCTTATGCTTATTTGCCATCTATGTATCCTCTTCAGTGCAATGTCTCTTCACATCTTTTGCACATTTTGTAATAATTCCATTTGAGTTAATTTTTGTAGAAGATGTGAGGTTTAGGTCAAGGAACTTATTGTTTTTGTTTGTTTGTTTGCCTATGATGTCCAATTGCTCCAGCACCATTTATTGAAAAGCCTATTTTCCCTCCATTGAATTGCTTTCGCATCTTTGTCAAAAATCACTTGGGTCTATTTGTATGGCTCTATTTCTTGTCTATCTATTCTGTCTCATTGATCTATATATCTATTCTTCTGCTCATACCACAATCTTGATTACTGTAGCTGCATAGTGCATCTTGAAATAAGTAGAGTGATTATTTCCACTTTAGTCTTTTATTTCAGACTTGTTTTATTTTCGTTCCTTGCTGTCCCATATAAATTTTATAACAACTTTGTAATATCTACAAAATATATTAATAGGATTTTGATAGTAATTGTGTTAAACTTATATATCCATTGGGGAGAATGAACATTTTTTACCATCATGGTCTGGAGATTTCTTTCATGGTCATTTTAAAATTTTGACTTCAAGTTCTTTAATAGTTATATAGCTATTCAAATTATCCACTTCATGTTAGAAGTTGTGCTACTGTGTTTGCTTTTTGAGGAATTGGTCCAATGGTTGTGTATAGAGTTGTGTATAGAGTTGATCATAATATTTCAATATTATACTTTTAATATCTTGTTGTGTATAGAGTTGATCATAATATTTCAATACTATACTTTTAATATCTGCAGTTTCTATAGTGATAACCTCTGTTTCATTCCTGATATTACTAACAGATGTCTTTGGTTTTGTTTTTTGTTTTTTCAGGTATCAGGGGCCAGGGATTGAATCCAGGATCTCATACCCTCAACCACTGAACCACATCGGCTTCCCTGAGTTGGTTTTTTTAATTTGTTTTGCTTGTTGTTTGTTTTTGTTTTTTCAACAGGCACTAAGGAACCAAACCCAGGACCTCCCATGTAGGAGGCGGGCACTCAACTGCTTGGGCCAAATCTGCTCCCTGTCCTCTCTTTTTTGCTTTGCCAATCTTGCTAGAGGTTTGTTGAATCTTTTGCTCTTTGCAAAGAACCAGCTCTTTGTTTCATTGATTTTCTCTGTTGTTTCTGTTTTCAATTTCATTTATTACTCTTCTTATCTTTATTGCATATTGTTTATGCTAGTTTTAGGTTTATTTTGCTTTTCTTTTCTAAGTTCTTGAGTTGGGAGCTTAGATTATTTATTTGAGTCCTTTCATTTTTTTCTAATGTAAGCATTTGGTGATATAAATTTCCCTCTCAGTGCTGCTGTAACTGTGTAGGACAAATTTTGACATGTTGTATTTTCATTTACATTCAAGTCAATGAATTTATTTATATCTCCCTTGAGACTTCCTCTTTGAACCATGACTTATTTAGATGTTTGTTGTTTACTTTTCAAGTATTTAGAAATATTCTGTTATCTTTCATTATTGATTTCTAGTTTGTTCCCTTGTGTTTGGAGAACACACTGTATGATTCCAATTATTTTATCTTGGCGAATCTTCCAAGAGCACTTGAAAAGAATGTGTAGTCTGCTGTTGTTGAGCAGAAATTCCTAAAAATGTTAATTAGATCCTGTCAATTGATGGTGTTGTTGAGTTATTATATATTCTTGCCTATTTTCTGCCTAGTTGTTCTATCATTTATTGAGAGAGAAGAGTTGAAGCCCCTAACTATAATTGTGAATTTGGTTCTTTTTGCTTTCAATTCTATCAGTTTTTGCTTTACATATTTTATACCTCTGTTGTTCATGACATATACATTTAGGATTATAATGTCTTCTTGGTGGACTGACCCTTTTATCATTATACAATGCCCTCTGTCTCTGGTAATCTTTGCTCTTAAGTTTACTTTATCTGATATTGATATATCCATTTCTGCTTTCTTTTCTTTAATGTTTGCCTGATATAAGGTTTTCCATCTTTTTACTTTCATCATGCGTATATTGTAATATTTGGAGTGAGTTCCTTGAGGATAACATATATTGGGGTCATGGTTTGTAATCCATTCTGCCAATCTCTGTCTATTAATCCATGTATTTAAACCATTCATATTTAATGTAACTACTGGTATTTTAGGGCTGAAATCTGCCCTTTTTTCTGTTTGTTATCTCTTTTAGTCTCTTTCTTTTGTCTGCCTTCTTGTGAGATGCATGAACATTTTTTTAGAATTTCATTTTTATTTAGTGTTTTGAGAGTATTTTCTTGTATGGCATTTTTAGTAGTTGCTCACATATATATGTATATTTATAACTTATTTCATTTGTTTTGAACATGTTCTTAATGCTCATTGAAGCATTTTTATGGTGACTTTTAAAATCTTTGTCAGATAATTCTAACATCTTTGTCATTTCAGTGTTGCATTGATTGATTGTCTTTTTTCATTCTGTTTGAGATTTACCTGGTTCTTTGTATGAGTGATATTCAGTTGAAACCTGCACATTTCAGGTATTATGTTATGAGATTCCGTATCTTATTTAAATCTTTTGTTTTAGCTGGCTTTCAGTGACAGCACTCTGACAGGGGAAAGGAGGACACTGCCTTGGGGGTGGGTGGGTAGAACTCCAGGTTCCCTACTCAGTCTCTTGACATCTGAGTGAGGAACAATTTCCTCATTACTAATGGGTGGCAGTGGGTTTCTGCCATCCCACTAGGTCTCTGCTGATACCACCCTGTCTGGGAAAGGCAGGTGGTGCCTTATTACCCCTCCCTAAGTGGCCTCCATTGACATCACAGGGAGTGGCCTCAATGTGGGACAAATGTGAAATTCGTGATTCTACACTAGGCTCTGACACCACCCCTGTGGGGAGGGTGAAAGGAACCTCATTACTTCTGGGTGGGGGTGTAATTCCAGGCTCCTGATGTCATTTCTATTGATA
>JAQZBX010079434.1:0-13980 GCA_029593785.1 Cabassous unicinctus | reverse complement strand
GTTATCCTTGGGTCTAAGGTGAGTCTCTTGCAGACAGCATATAAATGGTTCATATTTTATTATTCATTCTGCAAGTCTGTGCATTTGACTGGGGAGTTTAATCCATTAACATTCAATGTTATTACTGTAAAGGCAGTTTTTATTTCATTCATTTTGACTTTGGGTTTTATCTGTCATCTTTTATTTATTTTTTCTTTTTTAAATTTATTTTTTTAAAAAGATACTACGATTACATAAATGTCATGTTTTATTTTCAGCATTCTTTTTACACTTTTAACTACATTTACTGATATAATCTTCATTTCTAGATTCTCTTCCTAGCTTCTCCTGTCTTTTCTTTCCAAGCTGTAGCCCTCCCTTTAGTATTTCCTGCAAACCTGATCTCTTGGATACAAACTCTCTCAGTTTGTTTATCTGTGAATATCCTAAACTCACCCTCAATTTTGAAAGACAATTTTGCTGATATAAGATGCCTGGCTGACAGTTTTTCTCTTGCAGTATCTTAAATATTTCAAACCACTGACTTCTTGTCTCCATGGTTTCTGACGGGAAATTGGCACTTCATCTTATTGGGTATACCTTGTATGCTACACATTGCTTTTCTCTTGCTGCTCTCAGAATTCTCTCTTTGTCATTGGCATTTGACATTCTGATTAGTATGTGTCTCAGAGTTGATCTATTTGGATTTATTCAGATGGGAGTATGTTGTGCTTCTTGTACACTGATATCTATGTCTTTCAATAGGATTGGGAAATTTTCTACCATTATTTTTTCAAATATTCCTTTTGCCCCTTTTCCCTTCATAATTTCCCTTTGATATCATTTAGTTCCTTGAGACCCTGTACAATTTTTTCCATTCTTTTCTTTATCTGTTCTTTTGTGTGTTCACTTTCAGAGGCTAGTCTTCAAGTTCACTGATCCTTTCTTCTGCATCCTCAAATTTACTATTATATGCCTCCAGTGTATTTTTTATTTCATTTATTCTGTCTTTCATTCCCATACGATCTGCTTTTTTTCTATGTATGTTTTCAAATTCTTCTTTGCACTCACCCAGTGTCTTCTTAATGTCCTTAATCTCTTTAGCTATCTCATTAAATTTATTAAGGAGATTTGTTTGAACATATATGATTAGTTGTCTCAATTCCTTTATGTCATCTGGAGGCTTATCTTGTTCCTTTAACTGGGCCATATCTTCCTGTTTCTCGGTATGGATTGTAATTTTTTTTTTGGTGTCTTGGCATCTGGCTTACTAGATGTATTTATTCTGGGTTAAGTTTCTCTCTTTGGTTTAAGACTTTCTTGCCATTTCTCCATTGCTGGTTGTGTAGTAGGAGCTAAGGATGTAATTGGTATTGTAAACTGGAAACTGAAGCTGCCTGCATTGCCCCAGGAACCAATGAAGCTTCTCCCACATTTCTCCTCTGCCAGGGCTATAAACAGAGCTGCAGCCATGTGAAATAATCCAAGTCTTGCAGGCCAAGTCTCTCTGTAATTGCCTGGAGAGACTGATGAAGCTTTATGCTCCTTCCTCCCCTGCCTGGGGCAGGGATAGAGCTGCATATGTGGGCAGTAATCTATGCTGTGTGTGTCCTATATGACTGCAGTTGCCCAGGTAGACTGACATAGCACTGGCCTGCCTGCTCCCCTGCCAAGGGATGGGATAGACCCTCTGGAGACCCAACAATCTAATATTTGTGGGGAAATTTTTCCTGTTGTTGTCCTGAGAGGCTGAGGGAGTACTGTGTCTTCTGCCCTTTAGGGGTGGGGTATGGATTCACAGGCACACAATGATTCAGTCAATGTACATCAAAAGTACCTGCCATTGCCTGGAGTTTCTGAGGAACCACCAGTTCTCTCTTATCTTATTTGGGCTTGGGAATGGTTCCACAAGTACCCACCAGTCCAGGCACTGCAGGCCGAAGGTACCTGCCATTGCTAGGAAAGGCTAAGGAAATACAGCTGCCTTCCTATCCTACATGGGGGTGGGGCTAAAACTACAGGTGTCCAACTATTCAGTCTGTGTGGTCCAAAAGCACCTGCAGTTACTCAGAGAGGCTTGGGAAATGCTGGCCCCTCTTGTCCTATCAGGGGTGGGGGTGGAGCCACAGGCACCCAATAGTCAATATCATGAAGGCCAAAAGTGCCTGCAGTTGCCCTGAGAGGCTGAGGAAACACCAGCCCCCTCCCATCCTTTGGTGGGAGGTCAGGGGTGAAGATATAATTTAAGGTGCTCAACAAACCAGTTTGTGTGGACCAAAAGCACCAGCAGTTGCCCAGAGAAGCCAAGGAAACATAGCTCCACTCCTATGCGGGGTGTTGGATGTAGCCCCAGGTGTCCAACTATTCAGTCTGTGCCAGGCAAAAGCACTTGCAGTTAACAGGAGAGGCTGGTGTAGGACCTGCCAGCTTGCTCTCTGCCAGAGGTGGGACTGGAGCTTAGGCTAGCATGGAAAGAAGCTGGTCCTTAGTGTCAGTGTGCTTTTCAATCAGCCCTTCTTCCCAACCTGTTGGGGCATTAAAATGATGGCTACCACCTTCTTTCTCACTTGGACAGTTTCAAACTTTAGCTGTTCTTAGGATTATACTTTAGCCAGCTGAATTTATTAATCAGTAACTGAAGTAGATGGCCAGCTGTCTCTTCCTCCCCCATTTTGGGAAATGGAGCTTCCAACTTCAGGCATGGAATAGCTCCTAAAGTTGCTTGTGCCACCAGTGGAGGATGGAAATTGGCAACTTCATGCAATTTCACTACAGATGGACAGTCTCCTCCTTCCATTCTTTCAAGGATGTTGCAGGATGCTCTTCTGGTCTCCTGGGCCCCTGAAATAGGTGCTTTAGATATCTCTGGGTGATTACTAACTGCCCTGTAGGAGGAGCTGACTCTTGGTGCTCCTTACTTAGCTGCTTTCTTGCCCCTCCAAGAGAGACATTACTTCTTAGGGTAACCTTCTGGTGAAAAAAGATGTCTGAGAAATGTGGAAGAGAGATGTTTGTGAAGAGTGAGCTTTCCAGCACCCCTGGAATCCAAAAAGGCATGCGGCCAACTTTAAATCTACAGACTAATTTCAAGTAAACGTAGCTCAGGAAAACTTTCCTTAGTGTCTACATCTATAGGAATAAAAAAATATTGTTAAGTATATTATTCATGATATTTCACTCATTCTCTTTTTGTTGTTGTTAAAAATTTTTCATTAATGATTAAAAAGCATCCTCAAAATATTACTACTAACCAAAGTATTTTCCCCCAACCTACCCTATTATTATTATTATCAATAAGCGTATAGTAAAAGTTGTGAACTTACAAAGCAAACATTCATAACATCATACAGGGGTCACATACATCAACCTGCCACCAACAACTTGCATTGTCGTGAGATATTTATTATAAATTAAAAAAGAATATTGTCAAAATCTTACTACTAATTATAGTCCTTATCTTACATTTGGTGTATTTTCCTCCAACCCACCCTATTATTATTTTTTAAATATATTTTTATGACAAAATTTGTAAACTTACAAAACAATCATGCACATGTGCAGAATTCCCAAACAACATGCCTCTATCAACACACCAAACCATGGTGGAGCATTTCTTACAGATTATGAGATAATATCATCTGATTATTATCAGGTCTACAGCATATATTTGGCAAACATTTTTCATACTCCCCCATTATCAACACAGTACATCTTTGGCATAGAAGCAAGAATATTATATTAATACTGTTAACTACACTCCATAGGTCACTCCAGTTGTATTTTTCTCATGCTTCTCCACATTCCTGCCACCCTGCAATACTGATATACATCTGCTCTAGCTCACAAAGGACACTCTTGCATCTGTACCATCAACCACTATTCTCATTCACTTCTGGGTTTACTGTGCTATTCAGCCCCTAGATTATTCTCTAGCTTTTTGTCAATTGGCATTTACATCCCTAGACTACCATTTTCGGCCACATCCCCATTTGTAAACAAGCTGTTACTCACTATAATGTGTTACCATCAACTCTGTACATTTCCAAACTTTTACAGTAAAGCTAATTAAAACTTCTACATACATTAAATATCAGTAGTCCATCTCAGTCCTCCTCTTATCTCCTTTAAGAATCCACCACCTACAAGAAGGTTTTGAAGATACTTTCCTACATTTTCTTCTAGAAGCTTTATGGTTCTTGCTTTTATATTTAGGTTTTTTGATTCATTTTGAGTTAATTTTTGTATAGGGTGTGAGATAGGGGTCCTCTTTCCTTCTTTTGCAATGGATATCCAATTGTCTCAGCACCATTTGTTGAATGGACTGTTCTGCCCGAGCTGGGTGGGTTTGACAGGTTAGTCAAAAATCACTTGACCATAGATGTGAGGGTTTGTTTTTTAGCCATAAATTCAGTTCCATTGGTTTATGAGTCTGTCTTTATGCTAATACCATGCTGTTTTTACCACTGTAGCTAAGTAATATGACTTAAAGTTTGGAAATGAGAGTCTTCCAAATTCATGTTTCCTTTTTAAGATGTTTCTGTGTTTTCAGGACCTCTTACCCTTCTAAATAAATTTGATAATCATGTTTTCCATTTATTTAAAAAATCCTGATGAAATTTTTTACTGGGATTGCATTCAATCTGCATATCAATTTAAGGAGAATTGACATCTTAATATTTAGTCTTTCAATCCATGAGCATGGAATATTCTTCCAATTATTTAGGTCTTTTTTTATTTCTTTTAACGATAAGTGGTAGTTTTATGAATACAAGTGCTTTTCATCATTGGTTAAACTTATTCCTGAATATTTGGGTTTTATCTGTCATATTTTATTTTCAATATTCTTTTTGACACTTTTAGTTACTTTTATTGATATAATCTTCATTTTTAGACTATCTTCCAGGCCTCTCTCTCCTGTCTTTCCTTTTCAGGCTGTAGCACACCCTTTAGTATTTCCTGCAAAGCAGGTCTCTTGTTTACAAACCCTCTCAGTTTCTGTTTATTTGTGAATATTCTAAACTCTCCCACATTTTTTAAAGACAATTTTGCTGGTATAAGATTCTTGGCTGAAAGTTTTTCTCTTGCAGTATCTTAAATATATCATACCACTGTCTTCTTGCCTCCATGGTTTCTGGTGAGAAATTAGGACTTAATCTTATTGGGTATCTCATATATGTGATGCATTGCTTTTCTCTTGCTGCTTTCAGAATTCTCTCTTTGTCTTTGGCATTTGACATTCTGATTAGTATGTGTCTCGGAGTTGGCCTATTTGGAATTTTTTTGGAAGGGAGTACATCGTGTTTCTTGGACATGGATGTCTATGTCCTTCAATAGGGTTGGGAAATTTTCTACCATTATTTCTTCATATATTCCTTTTGCCCCCTTTCCCTTCTCTTCTCCTTCTGGGACACCCATTACATGTATGTTTTCACATCTCTTGTCCTTTAGTTTCCTGAGGACTTGTTCAAGTTTTTCTAATTTTCTTTCATTTGTTCTTTTGTATATTCACTTCCAAAAGCCATTTCTTCAAGCTCACCAATCCTTTCTTCTGCCTCCTCAAATCTGCTATTATATGATTCCAGTGTAATTTTAATTTCATTTATTGCAACTTTCATTCACATAAGATCTGCTATTTTTCTATGTATGCTTTCAAATTCTTTTGTGTGTGTGTGTGCTCATCCCATGTCTTCTTAATATCCTTAATATCCTGAGCCATCTCATTGAATTTATTTAGGAGCTTTGTTTGAACATCTATGATTAGTTGTCTCAACTCCTTTATGTCATCTGGAGGCTTATCTTGTTCCTTTAACTGGGCCATATCTTCCTGCTTCTTGGTGTGGATTGTAATTTTTTGTTGGTGTATTGGCATCTGGCTTACTAGAGTATTTATTCTGTGTGCAGTTTTTCTCTTTAGTTTAGGGCTTCCTGCCCTTTTCCCTTGCTGGTTGTTTAGTAGGAGCTAAGGATGTAGTTGGTGCTATAAGCTGTGGAGGCTCAAGCTACCCTCATTGCCCTAAGGACCAATAAAGAGGCTACTGGCCTCTTTCTGACTTGGAAAGGCTCAAACTTTAGCTATTCTTATGGTTACCAACCCACCTCTTTTAGAGCTGTTAACCTGGGCTGATGAGTCTTACCCAATTTATCTTAATCAATCTCACCATTTTCTAGAACCTTATGGCTACCCTTAAAGCCAAAAGAAGAAGGGAAATTTATAGAAAATTTAACTTTACCTTTTATAGACTGCCGTCTTTGTATTGGACATGCTACATGCATGCAACCTCAAAATTGCAGTGTAGTTTTAACAGAGAAAAATCAAACTCGAATTTATATTCTCATTTTCCCTTATTTACCATGTAAATCAGAAAATATGGTAAATCTTACATATCCCTCTCAAAACAGATTACTAAATGACAAATGGCATATATGTCATGGTTTTACAGAGGTTGTGTTGTTTAATGATTCCTATGGAATTGTAAAGGATCGGGCCTTTATAGGAACACTGAAGCCTGTTAAAAAACACAACCATATCTTGGTTCATGAACAATTCACCCATAACCACTAATGAGAGTAATCCTTATTTCTGGAATTTTTGTAATACGGCATTTACTAACAGCTCAATAAATTGGATAAATCAAGGAAGATTTATTCCACAACCATGGGACACTAAACTTAACAAAACTCAAAATTATTTGTGGAAATTACTTTTGGGAACTGGCCCAATTTTCGAATGCAAGGCAATAAAACTAATATTACCATTTTAAAAAGAAAATCAACTCAATTTCTTACAGTATGTGTATGAGATCCTATAGTTTTTATCATTGGAAAAGTAACTTTTGGTGAAAGGAACGTTAGCTGCTCCAATTGCTCTTTATTTACATGTCTTAAGAATTCATATTTGCAGGAAAATCAAACTCTTTTTATAGCAAGAAGAAGAAAAAGACTATGGTACTAGTTCGGATGACCAGACATTGGCAACAGTCTCCAGAATCCCAGTTGCTGTAGCACTTCCTCGACCATTATCTAAAAAGAACTAAAAGACTGATTGGACTTTTAATAGCAGGGATTTTGTGACTTATTGGTATCATAACCACTGCAGCATCGCTGGCACAGCCCTGCATCAAGGAGTCCAGATTCAACAATATGTTAAGGACTGGCATAAAAATGCAAGTGAGATGTGTCATAGCCAGTCTCACATTGATATGGAACTGAATAATCGCATGAATGATCTTGAAACAACTATTATACATTTGGGAAATCAAATCTATAATTTAAACTTGTTAAGAGCTCTTAAATGCAATTGGAATGAAAGTTCTTTTTGTATTACTCCTTTGCCTTATAATAGTGAACATGATTGCGAAGAAATAAAAAATCATTTGATTGGATACAAGCATAATATTTCTTTAGCTATTTTAGAATTGCAAAAGAAGGGATTGAGCAAATCTCAAAATGAATCGAAACAAACCCCTGGTGCAGAATTTTGGAATGAATTTTCTGAAAATTTAAATACTATCAATCCATTTCACTGGTGGAAACAAAAAACAGTTCAAATATCATTTTGGATTGGATTATGAATTATTGTTTTATGCATTTTAATTGTATTTTCAAGGATAGAATAATAACATATATTCATAGAAAAAATGAAAAATTGAATCAGATAAATGCATTTATGTTAAGAAACTTAGCCATGAAAAACTAATTTTACATTATTTGTGGTAGAATGTCATATACTAATAACCCCTTGATTTTACTACTAATTATCTACATGAAAACATACACATTAGGAACCTGAAGAAGTATAAAATGTAAATAAAATTGCCTTCTGTGTAAGAGCTCAAAAGCTTTACTGGTGGCTAATGATGGGTAAGATTCTCAGAGGAGGACTATGACAGGGACAGTCACAAGAGCCTATGGAAGAAGACAAGTGTGACAAGAGGTCACCTTGTATCATCTTATATAATGGTTCCTAAGATCTTCCCTTAAAAAATTAATTAATAAAAAGGGGGAAAAGAAGGAGTTCAAATATAGGCCATGACTCATGACAGAAAGCAGGCCGCCTTGGTATGTATAGGACAGGTGTCTCTAGTCTCAAGACACTAAGATAAGATCTGGTAGGAGCCTGGTGGAGAAGCATTCTGTGCTTCAAGGAGTGTATCTGGTATATGTCAGATAATGATTAACAAGGTCTGTTACCTCCAGGAATGTAAGGAGAACTGAACCATTAACCCTAAAGACTTCCTGACTTTAGTAACATGTAACCCGTCACGTATCTATTACCTTTGCACATGTGCACACATATTTTCTTTGCTCTAAAGCTAAATAAAAACCATGATGTTTTATGCAGTGGGACCCTTCTCCCCTTGGATGGAGGGTCCCCTGACCCCATCTATTTCTTGTTTCTTTCTCATCCATGGCACCATTTTCACAGACCTAGTTCCTGAGCTTCAACATTTGTGGCCATTGCATTATGGTGTGAGAAAAAGTTAATAAACTTAATAAACAGAAGTGAGAAGAATACAATAGATATACGGTCTGAGTCTTGTAACAGGATGGAGGGTTTAAGTGGATGTGGAGTGATGTTTTTAAGAGAGATTAGGATGAGAAAATGGCATTTTAAAGAGAGTTAAAGGAGATGTGGGTGAGCCTTGCAATTATTTGAGAGAAGAGTGTTCCAGGCAGAGGGAAGAGACAGTTCAAAATTTCTGATACTGGGGCATGGTTGACATTTTTGAAAAACAGTGAAAAAACCAACAAAGATGAAGTAGAGTGAATGTTGGGGCAAATGTTAAAAGATGAAAATACTTATTAATGAAGGGCCAGCTTAAAGAGGAACTTGAGGACATTGTGGGGAATTTGACTGTGGAGTGAAATGGGAATATGTACAGGGTACAGGAGGGTAATGACATGACCTCTTATTAAAGTACTGCAGGCTATAGAGAGCAGGGGAACTAGGTGTGGACCAGTTAGGGCATTATTGCAATATGCATGGCAAAAATAATGTGTTTGGTCCCACTTGGTAGCAGTGGAGGTGCTGAGAAATGGTCAGATTCAGGATATGTTATGATGGTAATTACACCAGGATTTCCTGGAAGATTGAAGAGAACTTAGGGGGGAAAGTGAGTAAGATAATGCCAAATTTTTACCTTGTAAAGCTGCAAGTGTGGAATTTTATTAACTGATCTGAGGAATGAGCAGATTGATGAATTTTTGTAAAAGAAATGTAGGAATTCCATTTTAAACAAACTAAGTTTGATATATCTACTAGTCATCTCTTATGATTATAAAATGTTAACACTGGAAAGAAATTTAGGCTCTTATACTAGTATAAATTTTAATATGAATATCATAACTAGAAATACTATGGATAGATTTCTGGTATGTTTTAAACACTCTAAACTTTTGTGTTTATATAGATGTGCATTTGGTTGGGGTTATTTTCACTTTTATCAAGTTACTAAATAGGTCTTGATTCCAAAATGTTAAGAGCCATTATTTGCAGATAAACAAGTCAAGGAATCAGGAGTTAGAGAATATACACCAACTCATGTGATTGATTTTTAGGAAAACAACTGTAAAAATGCATATCTTGAAGTAAAAACAATGCTGTTATCTTCAGCACATTGTCTCTCACTTCAAGTACGATGGTGATAAATTCCATGTATCCAAAGGTATATGTGTAAAAAAGGATTGCTAATCTCTTCTCCACAACATATTGTCATAGTTGAGTTTCTCTATTCTTATTTTAAGAGGATTCTACTTGAGATGTTAACAAATTGGAACATGGACATTGGTTTTTATGATCATCCAAAATTTTCATGAGTGAATTGTGTTCTAGAAAGGAATGTTGAGGCTCTTAAAATAACACAGGTAATTAGTGTCTGGGCTGATTCTCAAACAAAAGACTTCTTAGTCCTAGGCCAGTGAACTATGTGCTTCCAAGCCTGAAACTCCTTTCTCAAATCATAGAGACTATGTGATGAAAATATTAAACAAAAATATTTTAGGAAGATTCTGAATGGCATCCTATATTGGACTTCTATTGTTATTAATAGAAAGTTGTCTTTATTTTTCTTTCTCAGCCTCAATTATAAGTAGGTATGGTATTATTCTTTGCACTTGAATTAAAATAGCTACCATTTGTCAAGTATTTTATTTCAGACGCTGAAATATACATTCCACCTACATTTTCCTTAATCCTCACTATATCTTATTACATAGATATTTATCTTATCTCTTTAAAGGTGAAGAAGTTTAGGTGGGAGTATTTTTAAAAGACTCTCCCAGATTACAGTTTCCAAGTGATGGAATAAGGATTTGATTAGGTACCATTTCAACTGTGCATTCTGCCTGTGCCAGACCTTTCTGCTCTCAGGTGGGATGGCTCAAGGCTCTATTCACTCAGATGGAGCTGGATGATGTAGAATGGCCCCACTCTCATGTCCTGGGCCCAGCTTACTGTCAGTTAGGGAGAAAGCGAACCTGGCCAGATGTCTAAAAAAGCTAAACCAATTGTGTTTACATGATGAAGGCAGAATTCCAAAAAGGAAAAAAGACGCATTCAAAGCCTCTGAGTCCTAGGCTGCCTAGGAAGTCACATGATGCAGATTTTGGAACGAACTATTGGCCAAAGGAAACCAAAATGCCATCCTCAATTCAAGGGGTAGAAATACAAACTCCGCTCTTGACATCAGGGCCTTAAAGAAATGTAGCCATTATTTGTAAAATACAAACAGATCATTGGTTTATGATTAGTTTACATCTTTCAATTTCTACTTTAAAGAGAGCTTTGTACTGAAACATAATGTGATGAATTTGTGCTACAATTGTATTGCACTCAAAAGTCAAAATGATGACTATAATATTGGATCCTCTAATAGAGCATTAAAAACTTTCATCAAATTTATTTATCTAAGTATCTGTAGTTTCTTGCAATAAAAATAGAGAGAAAAGTATTTTGTGACCAAAACCTACTTTGAAAGGACCTTGTCTTATAGAGTTCCCCATTACCTTGAGGATAAATTATGATGTAATTATAAATTTTTGTATGGCAGAGAAGTTGAGACTGAGAATTTTTGGGTCCTGTCAGGTAGCATGAGGTCAGTTTATACAACCTGGAGTCATTCTTTCTAGAACTTCATAATGCATCCTTTTCCTGCCTTTATGGAAGGATTAGTCTTAACAGGAGACAGATGATGAAGATTTCAGAAAGACTCTAGTTAAGAGGAAACCCTAACTCTCGCTCAATTTATTTTGTAGCCTGTAGACAGAATGAACTTTGAATGTACAAATCTGATCAAATGGCTTCCTTACAATGATTCCATTTGTGTTGATTTAAAGGCCAATATCCTTAATATGGCTCTGAATAAGCTTTGTGATCAGGTGATAATTCAGGCTCCTCTGCTGGTACCTCACTCCACCCTACATTTATTTAATCTATCTTTCTTCCTTGAACTCACCTCTCCCATGTGAGAACTCTGATACATACTATTTCTTTGATGGGAGTGTTCTCTCCTCTCTCTGTACCCCCACAATGAGTTGCCATCTGGAACAATGCATCTAATTTTTTGAGGTCTCATTAAAATATTTCTTCCTCTGGGAAGAATTTTTGAGCAATTTACCAGAAAACTTATTTTATACATTCCTTGCTTCTTTAGAGACAAGTAAAAGTATAGTACTTGGCTTTGTCCATGCATTTCCAGTTTTGCCCAAATTATATTTGAAAAATGAACTTAGTAAATACATCTCAGATATGTTTCCTTGTATAAACAAATGATGGTGTGGCAGAGAAAGATTAATCATTCAGACAGTGTCTTTATATCCCAATATTTGCATATCATGTGTGTTATAAACATAAATTACTGACATTATAATATGATTTCAAGCTTGAGGAGATTCAGAAAAATATTTTAGAATACAAATAGTGATAGAACAGTGCTATATACCCAATTCTGAAGTTCCCAAGTTGGTCAGCATTATTACAGGGAACCTAAGCATGTGAGCAATCTAATTTGGTTGGAATCCTGAGTGGATGAGAACAAGCAGTGAGACAGAAATTTTTACAGGGAAGTTGAATCCAGTTAATGAAGAACTTGGGCTCCATGGCTAAACAACGGTAGTTTAAATACTAAGGAGTTGAGGTCTCATATATATTTACAGTTAGAGGAATGGAATGCCTTTCAGGATTCCAGGTTGCTTTTACCCAGGTCACATCCTCTGGATATATTATCATTACATTTGAAAAAAAAATTAGGACACCCACATCTCATTTCCTGATTAGTTAGAACACTACATTTCAATTTAAAGACTTGGGTATCATTTTAAGTACAACATTCTCTCCAGTTGAGCTGAAGTTTAAATATTTTAAAAATTGAAATAAATCACAATTTTTCTTGGTTTCAGTGTCCTTTCACTGCTATTATAGTCAGGGGGAATGTCAGCTGGCTACTGTGACTTTCAGTTCTTATTTGATAATGATATTGTTTTCACCTAGATGCCTCTTCTTAGTTTCTCTGGAAAGTTTTGTAGTTACAGGACATAAACTTTGAAGGTTTCATGGTTTCTCAATGCCTTGACATCAAAAATGGTTTCTTTCTAATGTTAACCATCCATGGTACCAAAAAATGACACAACTACGCTTGTAATTCTCAATCAACTAGAGGACAATGGAAAAAAAGCATTTTTAAGGAAAATAGTTGTATAAATGTTGTAAGTAAAAAAAGAAATTAAAATTGCCAGAATGTTACCAGTGTTGCCTTTTGTTAAGAGATCAAGAGAGAAAAACATTCATCTATAAGAAGGGGGGATGACTTATTTGCTTATTTGTTGAGAGCAGGGACCCTAGATTAGAAAAAAAAAAAAAACCTGCTTTGAAACATCAGCTCTGTGTAATATATCTGCTCTGTGACTTTGGACGCGCCCATCGAGGATTAGGTTTTGAGAATTATGCCTGTACAAATGCAGATCCTTGCTAGCCAGGGGACCAGGTTCGAGGCCTTTGCTGCCATCTTGGATGAGGAAGGCCTCTCTAGACTGGGATATAAGTGCTCAAAGGATTTAACTACCTCCATCCAGGGGCCATTGTTGTGGCCATGCTCTCCATCAATGCTGTGTGCCAGAGTTACTGGGGGAGCAAGACTAGAAAGTCCCACTGTGTCCCATGCAAGGTGTCAGGATGCTGAGTCTCTGTGTTGGTGAACTTCTTCATTCACAGAGAAACTGGCATTGTCTCTGTCCCTGTGCCTAAGAAGCTACTGCTGCTATGACTGACCAGTATTGATGACTGTTATGACTGGCCAGGGCCTGCACGGCTACCCTGGGCAACATTGCCAAGGCCACTCAATGACATCTACAAAATCTACAGTTTTCTCACCCCAGAACTCTGGAAAGAGACCATGTTCATCAACTGTCACTCTCAGGAATTCATCAGCCACCTTGTAGAGACCCACATCAGAATCTTTGTGCACACAATTATAATTTTATAAGAAAAATAAAGTGCTTTCCATCTGATCTCAGTCATGCACTTCATGTATTCAAAGCCTAGCTCCTTTTATTCCCTAGAGAGTGACAAAGTAGCTGTCCTGTTCTACACTTCATTAAATTAAATCAAAATTAATATTTTCTATAAATTTAGGTATTTCAACATTTATATTAGCTCTGATATTTTTTATCTTTCCTTTAATCTTCATTTATTTTCTAATTCCTCAATGCACTCTCTTTTTCATTGCAAAATTCTTAACATTCATTATTCTTCTAACATCACAAATTCCCTGAGAGTACTTAATTGGAAGGATTGAGGGTATATTCTACAATTCTCAACAATCCTTTAAAAATTTTTTACATTCACTTATTACACATAGAGGAAAAGAAATCCTGGGTCAATCTTAGAGGACATAGTCAAATAAAATTTAATTCTTTGGGATCCCAGATGTGTTTTAGACCTTGTTCACCAACGTCCCACTGAAGATTGTCCATTATCTCTTAGCAATATTTTTTTTATGTGCATTT
>JAQZBX010079433.1:0-13981 GCA_029593785.1 Cabassous unicinctus | reverse complement strand
CAGTGAGAATATTCCCAGTCAGTGCTCCCAGATATATCATTAGGAACATCAGACCTTGCAGGACTTGGAGTCTCAGGAGGTTGAGATATCCATGAGGAAGAATTCTGTGAAAATAGTGAGATTGTCCATGCTCCCTAATATGTTTCCATCTCCCTATAGTCAAAGTATAAAATAAAAACAAACTAAAAACTCAGTGCAGATAATTCATATTACTCCCAAATTAAATGTCACCCTTGGTATCAATATGTAGCTTTTGCAAAGAATTCAGCTTAGAGAAATGGACACAAATATTTAGAAACCAATGAATTCGGATATTTCCCTTTTCACTTTTTTCCCTTAACTCTTCTCATATGCTAATTTCAACATTCACAGGATCAAATGGTTCATGCATTAAATGATCTAAAATGAGGCTCATAAGCCTTTCAGTTATTTATTTCAATAAAATATCTTTTCAAAGTCAGCCTGGACATAAGCAGGGATTATTTTCTCATCCCTTCATCAGCAAATGGTCATCTCAGAGATACTCTATAGCAGATCCTCTGCATCAGCCCATTTGTTTGAACATTGTACTGTGATGGTCTTCATGTACCAGGTGACTTGGATATTTGTTTATATCTCCCAATCTAGCTGATTTAAAATTGGTTTCTGTAACATAGTTAATTAATGCTTCTGAGGGTCTTCTCAGAATGGTTTCCATGGTGGTGACCAGGTGGATTAGGTGTCATCACTCCTTCATTTCAGTTGTTCTATAACATATGAGTGTGAGCCCTTACTCTCCTCCTAAACAGCAACATCAATTAAAGATTTCTCTTAAAATCTAATGGATTCCAGGTTCTGGATGCAGTGTTTACCACAATTTCCTTCCTTTCTTTGCAATTTGCTTTATAACCTGCACACAGTAGCTAAGAAAATAATCCCAACTGAAATCACTCCTCCACAAAAGAGGTTTCCTTTCATCAGTCATGAATTCCAATATTTGATGAAGACCCATCATTCTGTCCAAGCATCTTGCCTAAATGTTTTCTAGATTTTACTGAAATCTCCTCTCTCACAATAACAATTGTAGCCACAACTGTTTTACTTTTGAAACATACCAAAGCATAAATAAATATTATTTCAATCTTAACTTTCCTTTCAATTCTAAAACTAATTACCTTGAGAAGTCTCATTTCATAAATATTTTTATATGTGGAAAACATAGAAAAGAGGGGTAGTAAGATTAAAAATGTTAGAAACTGTATATTTCTTTATTTATATATATATAATCCATTTGTAATTAGAAAATCATAACAATGGTTAGAATCTTATGTAGAAAATAATTATGTTTTACTTTATTAATTATGTTCATAATAATTTCTAGCACTTTTGCAATACATTTTGGCAAATTGTTTTTCTATAATAATCTTTTGATTATGAATATTTCCTCTATCATCCTTAATATATGAAGATGAAGAGAATGTTGTTTAAGCAGAGATTTTATTAAATATTAATATAATACTCAGTGTTTATATTGATAATTTTTAACTAAAATGTTACTAACATAACAAAATTTCCAGATGATTTTTAAATTTCCGTTACCAAATCCATGCATTGTTTTTTATCCTTAGAAGATTTTTTCCTATCCTACATGTTTTTAGATTGAATTTTTCTACTTGTTTTGTACAAATTCCCAAGTATCCCCTTGCATCATGATGGTTAAATGTACAGCATTGGGCATAAGAAGGAGAGGGATTTCAGGGCTTATCTCTGCTCCTTATTATATAAAGGGAATTTGAAAATTATTTTCTTCACAATTTTAAGTAGTGGAAATACTTAAACACTTATCCCTCATCAATTGTTAAACACATAAAATAAATACATATTATAAAAATCTATATATAGTATATCTTGTTCCTAATATCTTACAAATAAATATTAGAAGTTGTTAATAAACAAAAACCTCACTGTATATCTCAACCTATCCATTGATATATGTAGGACTGTTTTTTATTACAAGGGTTGATTTCCATGAAATGCTATGGTAACTCTCTTCTGCCTCTGAATTTCTTGGCTAAACATTATATTCCAGTTCAAATAATATTTAATTCATAGTGGTTGTTCTAGTTCTATATCTGGCAATTTGTGTATCATTATACTTTCAGTATTTGTAAAATATCAGGTACCAGTTTTCAAACTAATCATCTATAAAAACAGAATCAGAAATATTCAAACTCTCCATGAGCATCAATTTACACAGGAACCAAAAATAATTATGTTAATGACCTTGAGATACCTCACAGTGAATTTTTAATTAGCCATTTTAAAGAAATTCATAAGTTAAAGCATACAAATATACCTAAGAAACAAGGAAACAAGTCTATCTTCTATAACATGAATTATAAATTTGTTCAGGTACATAGACTTCCCAAAATTTGTGAATCTACCTCATTCTTCCCAGCCTAAAATTCAAGGAGTGACTTCTCAGGAAATCTCATGTTTACCTGTAATCATAGGAACAATTGTGCTTCTAGATTCTTTATAAACATGACTATTCTTTAGGAAGGACACATATGTGTCATAACTCTCAGGAGCCCTGGGGAGCTAGTGACTTCAACTGCAGAGAGGCAAGTTTTCTTAACCTCTGATTGTTAAGGATTCTTTGCTATTCTCTTGAGATTAGATAAATTCATATTAGTGCTTAGGACAAGTTAGCAAAGAATATTTTGTTTGCAAAAGAGAAGTAATCAAAATGGTTTCATAGTCATTGTTGATTCAATACATTTTAAATTTTTTAAGGGTTTGAATTACCATTATAAGGGGAAGTCAAATCATATACTATTTAAAATTATCAACACCACACAAAACAGGCAAATATTGACCAGTAGTTATTAACTTAAAGAAAATGGCATACATTTTAGAATGGATTTTACAATGGAAACAAATAAAAGAGGTTGTATTACAGAGTGGGACTATTAGCAGAAGTGCTTTGAGGAGATCCTAACACATGGGATTTGTCAATAATATTAGGTACCCTCAGATTGTGAGTTACTACCCCCACAGGAATGTGGGAGGAAAGTTGCTCATTTGTTATTTTTCTGAAAATGTTTATTAATTGCTGCCAATCAGGAGAGTATGAGAATAAGTAGCTCTAAAGAAAGCCTGGGAAAGGATGTCTGAAAAATCAAAGTCTCCACATTACACTACAGGAAATCAACACAATTATGAATAAAAGTTGGTAGGGAGCATTTGGTGATTAGAAAATTTAAATTGATGAAAGCAGAAATCCCCATTCACTTAGGATAGGAAATTTTTGGCTTCACCAGGCTGGGAACACTCAGCAAGGGTTTCACAAAGCCTCAGCAGATCTTTACCTACTTTCATAATAACTGCATGACATCAGTCTTTCTATGAGTATTTTAGACAAAAAAGCAAAACTCTGAAGGATTTCTCCATCTGAGAGAGGATACAATAATTCCCTGATATGAAAAGAATAATATAGGGTGGATCAAAGTCCATAGGGAAGTGGGCAGATTTGATACCTGGAGAGGATTATGAAGGACCGTGATGTGCAGGCATCTAATAGAGTTAGACCTTTATAGTCATAGATATATAATCCTCAAAAGGAGGTAACATTAGGCAAAATACATACAAACTTACAGCATCTAAAGCTATTTAAAATACTGCAGAGCACAATTTAATAGAATTTACATAATTCGTCTGTTCTCATGTTTTGTGATTCCAGGGCCCTTTTACACTGTAAAGAACTATTGAAAATAAGTAATAACTTGTATCCATGGAAAATTAACATATTAAGAATTAAAAGTGACACAATTAACTAATTATGTAATTATTAAAATAAAAATCTGTTGTTTTAATAATAAGATCTTAATTTTTCACAACAAATCAATTCACTGTCAAGTATCCTTTCCTAACATATTTCAAAAATACATCACTTCCCAAAACCAAAATAAAATGAGAGAAATGGATTAATCATTTTGAAAATTTCTTTAAATTCTGACTTACTGGGAGATGGCTGAATTCTCCTATATGCTCTTTCATTCACTCAAATCCAATATATTGGTTTGCTTGAAGAATATGAAGAAAATATTGCCTTCAACAGATATATGGTTAGAAAAAAGGATTATATGACTAATGCTTTAAGATAATTATATATATTCTTCTTTAATAATATTTTTTTACACCAAGTATCAAGTGGTGATTTCTTAAAGAAGATTGGAAGCTGAAACCATATTAATAAACTTCATGTTCTACCAGAGTTAAATCCATTATATTATTTATTTATTTATTTATTTTTTAATTTTTAAAGATACTTAGATTACATAAATATTACTAAAAAATATATAGGGATTCCCATATGCCCCACTTGCCACACCTCCCACATCCTCCCACATAAACAACACCCTTCTTTAATGTGGAACATTCATTATAATTGATAAATACATCTTGAGGCATTGCCATTGATTATGGATCATTATAGTTTAAAGCATTTCAGTGGCTTTTACCCATGCATGATTCTGTAACATCAAGTAGTGTTCATCTGAAAAATATTAGCTCACAGAGTGATACAGATCTAACAGATATGACCTATCTCATACCAAAATAAAACATTTATTAAAATCACTAGCAATCCTCACATACAAATTTCTAAATATTGGGAATTTCTCAAGCTCATGTGTAGGATACAAGATTTCTAAAATCTATTTTTCATACGAAACTCAAATTTTATTATCAGCAATTAATTACAGTATTTTTAAAAATTAGAGCATTTGTACATTTACAGAAAATTAATGCTGAAAGTAGAGACTTTCCATATACCCCCACATGAAGTATTCCCTCTTATGGACATTTTACATGTGTGTATTATTTAAACCTTCTGTTGCTTAATTGATTTTCTGTTCAGATGTTCCATTCATTATAATTTATGATATATTGAAATCTATTATTACTTACAGCCATCTGATTATCCTTTTAAAACTGAAAATATTTGCTTCATGTACTTTGTGGAGGTTAGGTGCATATGTATTTATAATTAAGTCTCCTTGAAATAACCACTTTATCAGTACATAGTGTTCTCTTCTGTCCTCTGTCACATTTGAAAAATTAGAGCAGTTACAATTTAGAGAAAAATCAAACAGAAAGAACAGTGTTCTGATATAATCCCCCCCACACACACAAAGGCACTTTTCCCATTATTAAATGTTTGCATGAGTTTCATATATCTTGTACACTTGAAAAACAATGCTATTATAATTGTAGTGTTAACTGTAGTCCATAAACAAAAACCCTTTTCCTATACCCCTCTGTCACCCATCTTTTCATTATACAAATTCATAGATTTATCATTATGTTTTATGTACTTACATTTCTTAACTTGTAGAAAATAAGTGGATTCACATGTCAAAAACATAACAAAATATGTACACATATATATTTATTGGAGAATTGTGAGTTTACATATCAATCATGCTTAAAATACAGGATTCCTGTCTATAACTCCATCACCAAAACCTTGCATTGGGGTGGAACGTTTGTTACAAATGATGCTAGCACTTTTTAAAAATAATTGTACTATATTTTAACAATATTTGCCTTTGTTACAAATGCTGAAAGAGTTTTAAAATAGTTGTGTCTATTATGCATAATTCACACTAGGTTTATTTTCTCTATATGCCACCCTATTATTACCACATAGTATTTGTATGGCATATTGGTTATAATTCATGAAAGAACATTCTTGTCTTCTTCTATTAATTGTAGTCCATCATCTACAATAGGGTTCACTGTGCTGTACAGTCCTATGTTTTACCTTTTAATTTTTATTCTAGTAATATATGCATCCTAAAACTTATTCTTCAAACCACATTCAACTATATAGTTCATTGCTGATGATTATGGTAATGTGCTACATCAATAACACTGGTTTCTAAAGCTTTACTGTCAGCCGAAATTAGAATACTGTAAATGTTAAACAGCCACTTCCCCTTCTATAACCCCAATGTATCTCCTGGTAACCTATATTCTAGATCCTAACACTATGAGTTTGCTTATTATGATTATTTCATAGCAGTGAGGTCAAACAATATTTGTCCTTTAGTGTCTGTTTTATTTCAATTAAAATAATGTCTCAAAGGTTCATCAAGGTTGATAAGTGCACCAGGGCTTCATTCTTTTTTACAGCTGAATAGTATTCCATTGTAAAAATATAACATATTTCATTTATACTTTCATTGGTTGATGGACACTCGGGTTGATAACAATCCTTTGGCTATTGTTAGTGATGCATCTCTGAACATCAGGGGGCAAATATCTGTTCAAATCCCTGCTTTCAGTTCTTCTGGGTATATTCTTATTTGTAGTATTTCCAGATCATAAAGAAATGCTATAGTTAGCTACTTGAGGATCTGCTAAACTGTCTTTCTTAGTGGCTGCAGCATTTCACATTTCCACCAGAAAAGATGAGTGTTTGTATTTCTCCATTTCCTCTCTAACATTTTAGGTTTTAGTTTTCTGTATTTTTTTAATAGTGGCCATTCTACTTTGTTTAAAATTATTTTTCATTGAGTTGTTTTTTTAAGTACTAGGCTGGGTGACCCATATCAACTCCCCTGAGTTGGTTTTTCCATTTGTTTTGTTTGTTATTTCATACTTTATTTTTAGGAGGAACCAAGAACTGAACCTGGGACCTCCCATTTGAAAAGCGTGAGCTCAACCACTTGTGCCACATCTGCTCCTCTTATTGCCTTGTTTTATTTAACTAATTAATTTTATTGATAAATATTACTAAAGCATATAATTTATCCAAAGTGCACAATCAATGGTATTTGGTATAATCACATAGTTGTGCATCATCACTTAAATCATTATTAAAGCATTTTCATTATTTCAATAATAATAGTAATAATAAACAAAAAATGTACAAAGAAATAAGAAAATTCCTCAGCTATCAATCTCTCTGTTTCACCTCCTGTATATAGCTGCTATTTCTGGCTATTCTTGCACAATTGGGTTTTGTATATTAAGCAGTTTTATTGAGATATATTCATATACCATATGATCTATCCAGAGTGTATAAAAAAAGTTTTTTAGTATAATCATATTGTTGTACATTCCTTACCTCAAAAAATTTAGAACAATTTCATTTCCCCAAAAAGAAAAATCCCACACCCCTTAGCATTTCTTCCTCAGCCCGACATAACCACTAATCTAATTTCATCTTCATAAATTGATTTATATTTACATTTTATATAAATGGAATCATACAATATGTAGTACTCAGTGTCGGTACTCCTTCACTTAGTATAATGTTATTTTTTTGTCTGATGTTAATATTTTGTAGTATTAACTTACATTTGTTCATCTTCAAAGAAGAACTGTCTTATAAAGGCAAATTTACCATATTCATATTTCACATAATATATTTATATTTCACATATTGTATTTAATTCCTAATAGTGCAATTATACCATATTTGTTCTTTTGTGTCTGGCTTGCTTCACTCAACATAATGTCCTCCATGTTTATCTATTTTGTCATATGTTTCACAACTTATTTTCTTCTTATCGCTTCATAATATTCCATCATGTGTATACTCCACAATTTGTTTATCCATTCATCAGTTGATAGACACATGGGTTGTTTACAACTTCTGGCTATTGTGAATAATGTCACTATGATCATCGGTGTGCAGACATCTGCTCTCAATTCATATCACTGTTCTCAATTCTTCTGGGTATATACCTAGCAAAGGTATTGCCAGGTCCCACGGGAAGTCTATGTTCAACTTCCTTAGGATCTGCCAAATAGTCTTCCACAGTGGCTGTAACATTCTCCATTCCCACTAACAATGAATAACCCTTCCTCTCTCTCCACATGCCCTCCAACATTTACAGTTTTCTGACTTTTTAATAACAGCCACTATAATAGGTGTGATATGATATCTCATTGTACTTTTGATTTGCATTTCCCTTAGCACTAGTGATGTTGAATATTTTTTCATGTGTTTCTTTGCCATTTGTACTTCTTCTTTGGACTGTTGTCTTTTCAAGTCTTTTGCCCATTGTTTAATCAGATAGTTTGTCTTTTTATTGTTGAGTTGTATGCTATCCTTACAGACCATGGATATTAAACCCTTGTCAGATATGTAGTCACCAAATATTTTCTCCCATTGAGTCAGCTGCCTTTTCACCCTGTTGACAAAGACTTTGAAGTGCAAAAGTATTGAATTTTGAGGAGATACCATTTATTTGTTTTTTCTTTTGTTGCTCGTGCTTTGGGCATAAAGTTTAAGAAACTACTGCCTACCACAAGATCTTGAAGATGTTTTTTCTACATTTTCTTCTAGAAGTTTTATGGTTATTGTTTTTATTTAGGTCCTTGACCCATTTTTAGTTAACTTTTGTATAAGGTGTGAGACAGAAGTCCTCTTTCTTTCTTTTGGATATGGCTATCCAGTTCTCCTAGCACCATTTATTGAATAGACTATTCTGGCCTAGCTGGGTAGGCTCAACAGCCTTGTCAAAAATCACTTGACTGTAAATGCAACAGTTGTTTTCTGAGTTCTCGATTTGGTTCCATTGGTCAATCCATCTGTCCTTATGCCAGAACATTGCTGTTTTTATCACTGTAGCTAAATAATATGCTTTAAAGTCAGGAAGTGAGAGTCCTCTAATTTGATTAATTTTAAGACATTTTTGCTATTTGGGGCACCACACACTTCCAAATAAATTTGTTCATTAGTTTTTGATTTCTGGAAAAAAAGATGTGGGGCTATTTATTGGGATAGCATTGAATCTGTAAATTAGTTTGGGTAGAATTGACATCTTTATGCTATTTAATCTTCCAATCCATGGACATGGAATATTCTTCCATATTTTTAAGTCTTCTTCAGTTTCCTTTAGTAATGTTTTGTAGTTTTCTGAACAGAGGCCCTTTATGTTCTTGATTAAATTTATTCCTAAATATTTGATTGTCTGACTAGCTATTATACATGGAATTTTTTTTTCTGATTTCCTCCTCAGATTTAACATTAGTAATATATAGAAATGCTATTGATTTTTGCATATTTATCTTGTATCCCACCACTTTGCTGAACTCTATGAATTCTAGTAACTTTGTTGTAGATTTTTCAGGATCCTCTAGATATAAGATATGTCATCAATGAATAGTGAAAATTGTACTTCTTCCTTTCCTATTTGGCTGCTTTTAATTTCTTTGTCTAGCCTAATTGCTCTAGCCAGAAATTCTAGCACAGTATTAAATAATTGGTGACAGTGGACATCCTTGACTTGTTTTTGATCTCCATTGTGTACAATGCCAGCTATAGGTTTTTCGTATATGCATTTTACCGTATTGAGAAAGTTTCCTTTTATTCTTATTTTCGGAGTGTTTTAATCAAGAAAGTATGTTGTATTTTGTCAAATGCCTTTTCTGCATCAATTGAGAGGATCATGTCATTTTTCTTCTTCAATTTCTCAATGTGGTTTATTACACTAATAATTTTTTGTATGTTAAACCACCTCATCAAAAGATTCTACTTACAATGGGTTCATACACACAGGAATGACTTCAATTTAAGAACATGTGTTTACTGGGTACCTATGGCTTCAAACTGCTACAGAGTGGAAATGGGTTAGGTTGTGAGATGTTTCCAAATCTGAAATCACCCACAAGTGCCTTCTTTTATGAAAAATTGATTTTGTTTCCATTGTTCTGATCCACCTCCCAGCCTTTTGACCACAGCCTAAGATTCAAAGAAGATTTGGAAACTAAGCAACTGGAAACTCTGAGAATGCTAGATGACCAACTGTACCAGTGTTAGCTCTGCCAACTGTACAGATACCAGTGATCTTGGGTAAGTGGGGTGGTTGAGGCAAGGTGATGTTCTTTGACTTTCCAGTGAGTTGCATTGTGTATCATGAGAGTGTTGCCATCAATGAGATACACTGACTTCCTTTACATGTCAGACAGCTTCACATGTGGTAGGGAAGGGTCACTTTGAGTGCTATTTCCAGTATCTCAGGACCTGTGGGAAAGGTGTTGAGCATGGGGAAAGCCATATCCATCTACAATTTAGAAAGACCTATTCATGATGTTTAGTCCTCTCTGGGTTCCATTTCCATTTTTCCAGTGAGGCTTCAGTGGCTATTCTGAGCTCCAGTTGGGACTATCTGTCACCCATGGCTTAAGGGAATCTAAGTGCACAGTCTGAATGGTTGTGCTATGTAAACACTTTAATTTTAGAGAGCCCAATAAGCAGCCATTTTAATATATTTTTTAAGCTATTTTGCCTCTATATATCCTGTATATTGGTGAGGAGACAAGGGTGCCTTTTTGTAGAAAAACCCTTTGGGAACCATTGTTGTCCATGATTAGAGCAAGAACTCCAAGAGGCATATGTGGAGTAGCCAAGGCCTCTCATTTAAATCTGTTTGCAATGGGACATGGAGCATGGCTTGGAAAATGGCCTGTTGTGTTAATTCTGAGGCACATTGGTAGAGCTCTCCCCAGTGGAAAAGAGCAGATGTACATGTGATTTTGCATATGGGTTGTAATGGAAGTGAGAAAAGTGGAGTGTTTTACATTCAGAACATGAATAACTCTAATAAGTGTTTTGCATATCTTAGTGTCTGAGGAGGACTTGTGTTTGAGTGATGATGGGAATCTATCTGTCCTTTCAGAGCCAGATCATGCTCAGGAATTTCACAAAGTTTAGTTACCTTTGTATTTAATGGAATGCTACATCCCAACCTCATTTCTGTAAACAATGAGTGAATGTGGCTAGGTCCCGTCATAGGCCTTCTTTAGAGTCAACTCATAATCAAATATCAACTATATAGTCATAGTATTAAGTGGTTTTTAAAGACAATTTCTTAAGGTCTTGGCAGCAGTGATTGAAAAATTTTTTTAGGTATTGGCTCTAAGTAAATCCTGATGACCAAGTTAGATATGGAAAATCAATTGCCCATGTTCCTGTGTACCTGTGTATATCTTTTATTAATTAAGTGGTGGTAGGAATAGAAAATTTGATGGACAGACCTTGTGCATTAATGTTGATATCATTGACAGTTGATCACCCTTCATTGGTGAACACTTGAAGAACTGGCAAAATAGGACTATTATATGAAGAAATATTGGGTACAAATACTCATCCTTTGGGGAGAACTTGGATTATAGGCAGGATCCTCACAGTGCCTTGGTTCAGGTGATAATGGGGTATTTGTTACCTTGACTGGCAAGCGCAATTCCATAGGGTCCCATTTCTCATAACCCTCCATGGCCTGTAGGAAAACACAGCATTTGTGGCTCTGATGTGAGTGCCCCCATGTACTGCCAATAGCTCCAACCATCCATAGCCTCAAGATAGTATGAACTGTAGAGCCCTCAGGATCACTGTTGCTTGAGGCTTTGTTTGCTATGGCAGTTCATGAAACCTGCCTGACACCTGCATATATGTAACATCTCTAATGACTTTCCAAATCACTTTGAAATCTCTTAGCCATAAAATACACTGTTTTATTTAGTATTTCCCCTTTTCGTTCAAAGTCTTTTTCCCAAATGTATCAGTGATCAATGCTTGGTAATAATCTCTCCATGACAGAGAGGATCATCCCTGGAAACCATGTGCCATATTGGAGACAATGTAGTGAGTTTATTTGTAGATTTGGTGAAGGGAGGCAACAATTGAGTAACAAAGGACATTTTCATTAATTATTGTTATGTCTAATTTCATTATTGCAGAAATAAAGTTCATAAGAGCAAGCATTAAGATCTAGGGCATGGCGTATTTTTATTGGATAAGGCTTATATATTTCAGAGATTTTTGCCAGTGTATTGGAGAAAATGGCAGGACATCCCCAGGGTGGAAGTTTAATATATTTTTAGCTACTTTGCCTCTATATATCCTGAAAATTTACCTCTGGTAACAATAATATATTAATATATTAATAATAATAATAATAATATTAATAATTAATATATTACTAATATATTAATATATATTATTTTAAGACATAGAAGTATGTCTTAAATACATTTTCCCCTTACACCACCTGTATTAGTCAGCCAAAGAAGTGGTGATGCAAAGTATCAGAAATCCATTGGCTTTTATAAAGAGTATTTATTTGGGGTAAAAGATTACAGTTAAAAGGCACTAATGAGTCCAACTCAAGGATGCTTTCTCAAAAAAGTCTGTTCCCATGTGTTGAAGCAAGATGGCAGATCTCTCAGACCTTCTCCCTCTTATGTTTCCATAAGTCCAGCTTCTTCTGATCTCAGCTGTAATCTGACAAATGGCCTGCCTCTCAGGGCTTCCTATATCAGTCTGGCATAGGGCTCATTTCTTTTCAGGCCATATCAGCTACTCAGTTGTTCTGTTCTCTTCAGCTGCAAACTATCAGGCAAATGGATTCTCTCTTCCCAGGGCTCCATGATCAAAACTGGCAAAGCTCTCTTCTCTTTCATGTATATGGAGCACCCTACTATCAATAACCTTTACTTGTGATGCATCTTTATTATAGCTTCTGAAAGACCTTTCTTATATTTGTATTATTAACCACAATCTTCAGCCACTCCAGAGTTTATTGTGTCATACAGTCCCATGTTTAATGTTCTAATTTTCCTTCTAGCAACCTCAAACTTCCCCTTTCAATCCTGTTCATACACACACATTTAAGTGCCATTAATTATACCCACATAAGTGTTCCACCATCACCTCTGTCCATTTCCTAAACATTACAATCAATCTAAGTATAAATTTTGTGCAGATTAAGAATTGGCTCACTCTACTCCACTCCCATTGTATCTCCTGGCAACCTATCTTCCCTTTTATACCTCCACAGGTCTGCACTATACTTAGTTCATATTAGTGATACCATACAATATTTTTCCTATTGTGTCTCACCTATTTAACTCAGCATAATGTCCTCAAGGTGCATCCATGTTGTCACATGCATCAGTACTTCAGGTGTCTTACATTACTTAAACAGCTTAGAAACTTCCTCTGGTGTCATAGGGGTTATTGGCACAATATGCTCCATCCCCTTTAATTTTTTGCCCAGTAGTTCCTTAGCTGCCTTGGATCAGATTAGAACCTCTATATCCCATGTGGATGGGGGATGAACAGTGATAGCAGCAGAGAAACAGTAGCAGAAAAATAAGGATGGTGGATGGCAGACCCTTGCAGCAATATTGATATGAAGTGTGCCATAATGCTTCCCATGGAGGGGTGCCCCTCACACTAGGGGTGGGTTTCAGATCTGGACACAAGGTCCACAGACACAGTGGTTGGAGTCTCCCACAGCAGTCTCCCAGAAGCTGTGGTCCAGGCACCAGGAGGCCTAATTCTCACCCTTTTGACCCATGAGTGTTTAGCCCTAGTGGCTTCACTCTCTAGTCACAGCTCAGGCTGGAAACCTTTCTCCCACCTTGCAAGTTCCTACTGTGAGAACTGTAAGAAGACTTGTTATGTAGTCATTTTTGTCCAATTTCTGTCTCACCTGACACCAGTTGTAACTGTTTGGGGTAATGCTAGAAACCACTGGGTATGCCCTCTTGCCATACCAGGGCTGAACTTTTATGGATCCTGGGAAATTCTCTGATCTATGGGACCCAAACTTTGGTGTCAGAATTTTAGGTAGTATCCAGCAGATGCAACAGGCAGTGACACAAAGCAGCATATATGTATGACAGCAAGGCATGGACCCTTCCAAGATAAGATTATCTATCTGAGAGACCCATTTAGTAACTCAAGAGCAGCCCAAAGGAATCATGCTTAACACATTATGTTTGTTGAGCCACTTGCTTCAAATTGGTTAGAAAGGATTTTAAATGGGGGTCCTGCTGGATGGAGGTCAGGTACAACATAAAGGGAAACTGAGGCCAAAATGCATAAGGAAAGATAATCTGTTATTCAGAGGTCCCAGAGAGTTGGGAGACAGGACTGGTTGACAGGAAGTGTGATAATTTCAGGTGGCTCAACCAGCAG
>JAQZBX010079432.1:0-13981 GCA_029593785.1 Cabassous unicinctus | reverse complement strand
GGCCGGCCCGCGCGGCGCGAGGGGCTGATGCAGCGGGACCTCGCAGCGAGGGGAAGATGGGCAGACACGGAGAAGACACACAGCGAATAGACACAGCAAGCACAAGCAGCAAGGGGGGGATAAATAAATAAATAAATCTTTAAAAAAAAAAAAAATCCTTATCAGATATATGGTCCCCAAATATTTTCCCTTATTCTGGAAGTTGTCTTTTCACTCTCTTGGTAATGTCCTTTGAAGCACAAAACTTTTAAATTTTGATGAAGCTCCTGTACCTATTTTTTTCTTTTGTTGCTTATGCCTTTGGTGTAAAATCTAGAAACCCATTGCAATTACTCCATTGCTGCCTTTTTTTTGCACTTAGTTGCTTTATTCTAGTGTACCATTTTGATTCCTTTCTTTTTTCCTTTTCTCTGCATTTTTTAGTTATTTTCTTAGTAGTACCTTTGTATTTACAATTAAGATCTTAAGCTAAAAACCTAGTTCAACTAGTATCACCCTAGATTCAGCAGTATACAAGCTCTCTACTCCTAGGTATTTCCCTCCTCTCTTCCTTTCAACTGTTATTGTCTCAGATTACATCTTTATACATTGTACACTCATTAACATATATTTAAAAAATTTTATTTTACACATTTGCCTGTTAAGTCATAGGGCAGTAGGAGGAGTTACAAACCAAAAGTACAGTAATTTTTACCTATGTAGTTACCTTTACCAATGTTCTTTATTTCTCACATGTTTTGAGTTACTGTCTAGTGTCCTTTATTTCAGCGTGAAGGATTCCCTTTAGAATTTCTTGTAGGATGAGTCTCCTGGTAATGAACTCCTTCAGCTTTTGTTTATCTGTAAATGTCTTGATTTATCCTTCATTTTTGAAAGATAACTTTCAGGATATAGAATTCTTGGTTGGCAGCTTTTTTCCGTAAGGATTTTAAATATGCCACCCCAGTGTCTTCTGGCCTTTCTGGTTTCTGCTGAGAAATCTGCTGTTAATCATATTGGGGATCCCTTGTATGTGACAAGTTGCTTCTCTCTTTTTCTTTGGATTCTGACAATTTCACTATAATGTGTCTGGGTGTAGATCTCTTAAGAGTGTATCCTGCTTGGAATTTGTTGAGGCTCCTGGATGTGTATATTTATGTCTTTCATCAGATTTGGGAAGTTGCTTTTAGCAATTATTTCTCCAGATACTTTTTCTGCCCCTTTCTCTCTCTCTTGTCCTCCTGGGACTTCAATGATATGTATGTTAGTATATCTGATGGTGTCCCACAGGTCCCTCAGGCTCTATTCATTTTTCCTCATTATTTTTTTTAATGTTTCTCACACTGGATAATTTCAATTGTCTTGTCTTCAAGTTTGCTGGTCCTTTCTTTTGCCTGTTTAAATCTGCTGTTGAATCCATTTACTGCATTATTCATTTTAAGTACTGTATTTTGCAGCTCCAAAATTTGTTTGGTTCCTTTTTATAATTTATATCTTTTTATTTTTTTCACACAGCGTTTTCCCAGTTTCCTTTAGTTCTTTGCATATGGATTCCTTTAGCTCACTGAATATAGTTTATTTATTTATTTATTTTTTAAAAAGATTTATTTATTTATTTATCCCCCCCTTGCTGCTTGTGTTTGCTGTGTCCATTCGCTGTGTGTTTTTTCTGTGTCTGCTTATCTCCCCCTTGCTGTGAGGTCCTGCTGCATCAGCCTACCCTGCCGCACAGGCTGGCCTGCCCTCACAAGGAGGCCCCGGGAAGCGAACCTGGGGCCTCCCAAGTGGTAAACGGGGGCTCTATCGATTGAGCCACACCCGCTTCCTGAATATAGTTTAGGATAGTTGGTGGGGAAGCGGATGTGCCTCAAGCAATTGAGTTCCCACCTACCACATAGGAGGTCCCTGGTTCGGTTCCCGGTGCCTCCTAAAGAAGACAGCGAGCTGGCACAACGGGCCGGTGCGGCAAGCTGATGCAACAAGAGACACAAGAAGAAAAACATAATGAGAGACACAACAAAGCAGGGAGCAAAGGTTCCTGGTGCCTTCTAAAGAGGACAAGCAAGACAGCGAGCTGCCGTGATGGGCAGGTGCAGCAAGCTGACACAACAAGCTGACATAACAAGCGACACAAAAAGAAAAACACAATGAGAGACACAACAAAGCAGGGAACGGAGATGGCTCAAGCAATTAGGTGCCTCCCTCCCATATTGGAGGTCCCGGGTTCGGTTGCCAGTGCCTCCTAAAGAAACAAGGAAGATGAACAGACACAGCAAGTGCAAACAATGAGGGGGTGGGGGAAAATAAATAAATAAATAATAAATCTTTTTTAAAAAAAAGATAGTTGGTTTAACATTTTGATTAATAGTTCCAATGTATGAGCTTCCTCAGGAATGGTTTCTGGCAAATTCTTTTTTTTCCTGTGAATGGACCATTCTTTCCTGTGTTTTGTAATTCTGAGTATTGTGTTGTTATAACTCTGGAAATCTAGTTCTCCCACTCCTCTGGGATTGCTAAGGTTTTTGTTGTTCTTGTTGAGGGCTGGAGCCATCAATTTGTGACATTTCCAAACTATCATTGTTCCCAGTTGAGGAATGGAATGAGAAAAGAGGGAAAAAAACAACCAAAAAAACAGGTAGTACCTCTTTAAGACTCCTCAGTGGTTTTTGCCTGAGGAGGGATGAAACAATGACAGCGCTCAGTCAGCCCACAGCAATCTGAAATAGCTGATTAAATTCTGTGACTAGTGCTCAGACCCCACACCCCAGGATTTGGAGGACTAGGTCCTTTTAGCACACCCTGGCACCAGCAAGCTGCACCAAGAGCCTGGCTGCAGTCCCTACTGCTACCTGCTGCACAGTTGAAAGATAGGGGTTGGCCACCACTGCACCTGGGGTAAAATTCACCCACATTTACCACAATTGACCAGCCTCCTCCCCTGGCTCTTCCAAGGATGTCTCATAGTGTTCCACTAGACTCCAGAATTTCAAAATAATTGACTCAGACACATCCTGCCAGTTCAATAATTATTTTGGTGGAGGGTCTGATTCCTGGAGCTTCCTACTCTGTTATCTTCCCACAATCCTCTCTCATTATGGTTTTGATTTGTATTTCTCTAACGATGTTGAGCATCTTTTCAAGTGCTTATGGGCCATTTGTATATTTTCTTTGGAGAAATGTCTGTTCAAGCCTTTGGCCCATTTTTAAATTGGGTTATCTTCTTATTGTTGAGTTGTAGGAGTTCTACATATATTCTGGATATTACACCATTATCAGATATATGATTTCCAAATATTTTGTCCCATTCTGTATATTGTGTTTTCACTTTCTTGATAACGTCCTTTGACACACAAGGGTTTTTAATTTTGATGAAGTCCAATTGAGTTTGTTTTTTTTGCTAATGCTTTTGGTGTCGTATCTAAGAATTCAGTGTGTCATACAAGGTCCTGAAGACTTTTCTTCTAAGAATTTTATGGTTTTAGCTCTTATATTTAGGTCATTAATCTATTTTGGTATAATTTTTGTATATGGTGTGAGGTAGATGTCCAATTTCATTCTTTTGTAAGATTAGTTTGTTTTTAATGCTTCATATCCCTCTGTTGTAGTTTAATGATTCTCAAACCATGGTCCTCATGTTACAACCAGCATTTTCAGCTGCAATTCAGCCTCCTTGAATCTATCTGATGTAGTGTACCATCATGCTATATTTTAGGCTCTACTGGATATCTGGGAGTCACGTGGCTTTTAAGGGTATGTTGCCCTTAAATTACCAGAGTCACAGAACTAGGAGTGCAATTTTCAAAGATCCTTAATTTGGCCCTTCAGTTTCATAACTGTCAACCAGTCAATCAATTCAATATGTTCTAACTTGAAAAACATACTGAAGATAATTGCCAAAGTTAAAGATTGTATAAAATGGAAAAATAAGAGTCTGGGACTGGAATGTCAATCAGATTTTACCACATAGTATTTATAGTGACATAAGTACTTGAAATACTACCACATCCAAAAAAAAAAAAATTCTTACTTGCAACCTGGTGCATTTCTTCCATACATGCTCTTATGACTGATCGGTAGTTTTTACTGACTCGAACCAATCTACAAAAAATGAAATGACATACAAGATGAGCCTGGGAAGCGGATATGACTCAAGCAGTTGGGTGCCCGCCTACTACATGGGAGGTCCCAGGTTCGGTTCCCAGTGCCTCCTAAATAAGATGAGCAAGACAGCAAGCTGGCGTGGCGAGCTGACACAACACAATGAAGAGACACAACAGGGAAGCGGCTGTGGCTCAAGCGATTGGGCTCCCACCTACTACATGGGAGGTCCTGGGTTTAGTTCCCAGTGCTTCCTGGAGAAGGCAAGCTGATGCAACCAGATGACGCAACAAAGAGACACAAAGAGGAAAGACAATGAAAGACACAACAAACCAGGGAGCTAAGGTGGCTCTAGCAATTGAGCTCCTCTCTCCCACATGGGAGGTCCCAAGTCTGGTTCCCAGTGCCTCCTAAAGAGAAGACGAGCAGACACAGAGAGCACAGAGCAAATGGACACAGAGAGCAGACAGTGAGCACAAACAACGATGGGGGGATAAAAATAAATAAAATAAATCTTAAAAAAAAAAAAAGACACACAATAAGGAAACACAGTGAGACAACAAGCAGGCAGCTGAGATGGCTCAAGAGATTGTGCGCCTCCCTCCCACATGGGTGCCTCTTAAGAAGGTGAGCAGACACAGAGAACACACAGAGAGCAGACAGCGAGTGCAAAACAAGGGGGAGTGGGAGAAATAAATAAAAATCTTTCAAAAAAAAAGATGAACCTGGAACATCTTGTGATTCCAGAAAGTAAGGAAGTGCTCAAAAAAGATAGAAGCCTGCTGAAAGAATAAAGAAGCCAAATTGAAGGGCCTAATGGCCAAAGCGAGAACAATATGGCAACAAAATAAATAAAATATGATATAACCTATAGAATAAAATAAATATCTGGGTCCACATTAACATGCAGAAGGAAAGAGAAACATAAAACCACCAACAGAAAATACCCATACTACTTACTGTGGCAGACAAAATCCACCGGTGGACACTAAATGGGTGAAAATTTGAGGAGCAATAGAGTTTACATTGTCTCAAAGTATCTCCCTCAAGATACTTAATAACCACAAAGTGACAGATGGTATACAGCAGAAACCACCTTAACCAAAATGATGGTCAACATCACCAGGAATAAAACACTGACATCGTGAGCCCCAAAACATGATGCACTAAGACGTATAATCACTTCTGTGCGAGTCTTGCCAAAAATGAGTAACCACAGTCCAATCATAAGAAAACACCAGACAAACCCAAACTGAGGAACAATCTACAAAATTGATCAAATATTCTTCAAAAGTATCAAGGTCATGAAAGATAACTAATGACTGCAAGAAACTAAGCAGAACAAACCTAAATGCAAACTCATTCAATTAAGGAAGAGAAAAAAGGACATTAGTGGAAAAATTGGTGAAATTTAAATAAAGTCTTTGGTTAATAATTTTGCATCAATGTTAATTTCCTGGTTTTAATAATCACTAATATGGTTATGTCAGATATTAACATTAGGGGAGGCTGGGTGAAAGATATACAGAAATTATCTGCACTACTTGTGTAACTTTTCTATAAGTCTAAAATTAGTTCAGAAAAGTTGTTAAAAACATAAATGACAGAACAAAACAAACATCCATAAGAAAGCAACTGGTTGTTAGTTACCAAGATACAATTTTTAGTAAGAAAAAATATTTACCCTAGACAAGAGATGCAAAGGCCACCTATCATCCCTATTTTAAAACAAATCAGGGGAAGCGGGTGTGGCTCAGTGGATAGAGCACCCATTTACCATATGAGAGGCCCCGGGTTCGCTTCCTCCTTGTGAGGGCAGGCCGGCTTGCTTGCGCGGGCTGATGCGGCCTGATGCGGGCTGATGCGGGCTGATGCGGGCTGATGCGGCAAGACCTCACAGCAAGGGGGAGATAAGCAGACACAGAGAAGACACGCAGAGAATGGACACAGCAGCACAAGCAGCAAGGGGGGGGATAAATAAAATAAAATAAATAAATCTTTAAAAAAAATAATAATAATAAAAAAATAAAACAAATCATCAGGGGAGCAAGTACAGCTCAGTGGTTGAGCACCTGTTTCGCACATACGAGGTCCTGGGTTCAATCCCCAGCCCCAGTACCTCCAAAAAAAAAGATAATAAGGGATAAAACAGATCATCGCTACTTTCTGCACATGGCCTACATGCCGGCAGGACATTAACCAGCTTGTACACACTGTCTCACCTAATAATCCTCACTACAATGCCCATTGTGGATGTGGTTACCCATCTTACAGTCAAGGGTACAAGCCCAGATATGTAGCTCATCTGACCAAAAAAACCCAAAGTGATATGCTGTCCTCGTGTACAAAAAGGAGTTAAGTTACCATCCCACAATTGGGACATTCACATAGTCACTCAGAAAACATTTTAGAGCTGCTACTATACTACTGTTCCTGGGAGGGGGGAAATAGGTCCACAGATTCAGACAGGGTCCCATCCTCAGGGCTGTGATGGTTAGGCTAATATGTCAACTCGGCCAGGTAATTGTGCCCAGCTGTTTGGTCAGGCAAGCACTGGGCTAATTGTAATACAAGGACATTCATGGACTTCAGTCACCAGTGAGCTTACTGTATAGATAGCTGATCACATCTACATCAATCAGGGAGACTGCTGTCAGCAATGAGTGATGCTTTATCCAATCAGTTGAATGCCTTAAAAGGAGAAGTGATTTCAGCATTCAGAGAGAATTTCCCAGCTCGTCTTTGAACAGCCAATGTCTCCCAGAAACTCATCACAGACCCTCACTGGACTTTCATCGGAGCTCCTGGTTTGCAGCCTGCCTGCGGAACCTGGACTTGTGCATCCCCATGGTCACATGAGAGACTCATAAAATCTCATACTATTGACAGATATCTCCTGTTGATTCTGTTTCCCAGAGAACCCTGACTAATACAAGGGCATTTATACATTTATAGTACTTATGACTTGATTTTTCCTATAAGCGGTAAGAGATTTCTCTGAGTCATCAACATTCTGTCCCAGAGCCTCTTGAAGCCCATGATACACACACATACACACAAAGGCTAAGCAGGGTCATTGTCCAGGATCATTTCTCTGTAAAAAGCTTATCAAGGGGGAAGCAGATGTGGCTCAAGCAATTGGGCTCCCGTCTACCATATGGGAGGTCCAGGGTTTGATTCCCAGGGCCTCCTGGTGAAAGGCAAGCTGGCCCGCGCGGCAAGCTGGCCTGAGCAGAGACCTGGCCCATGCAGAGAACTGGCACAGCAAGATGATGCAACAAAAAGAGACACAGAAGAGAGACATGAGAGATGCAGCAGATAAGGGAGCTGAGGTGGCACAAGAGATTGAGCAGTCTCTCTCCACTCTGAAGGGTCCCAGGGTCGGTCCCCGGTACAACCTAAAGAGAAGACAAGCAGGCACAGAAGAACACACAGAGAGCAGAGAGCAAGCGCAAAACAACAAGGAGGGGGGGAGTGCGGAATAAATAAATAAATCTTTAAAAAAAAAAAAGCTTATCAAGGAACTAAAATACCAGCACTGGCCATGCCCTAACCATATGAATGGTCACTGATAAAAACCCAACACAGAGGTTCTCAAACTCCATTGTGCTTAAGAATCACATGGAGATTTTTAGGTCCCAACCCCAGAGATTTTTATTTTGATGTTCTGAGGTAGGGCTCAGAAATCTGCAGTTACAAGTACCTCTGGAATTAATGAAGTTAACTCATGAAACACTTTAACTCACCCTAGTCTATAAATAGAACACTAGTTTTCTGGTCTCTTGCCTAAGGCCTTGAAAGTTATTGTTTAAAGGCAAATGAGAATATAAACAAAGAAAACTTAGCAAGCTATCCAGTCAATCAACAGCCATTCGCATAGTCCCTATAAGACTTTTTTTGATCCCTGGCCACTTACACTGCCCAGTACTAAGGCCACAAACCAGAAGCAGAGCCCCTTTCTCCAGGCAATCCACCATCATACAAAAGGACAAGGACACATTTCATTTGGCCTTTCATAATTTAGCTGTGAACCTCAGTACCTATCAGCAGCCTACTTACTGAGCTTTTCTGGATTTTCCAGTCAATTCTTCTTCAATTTTCTGGAGGCCCACAAAGATTCCATGGGATTCATTGAAGAGTTTCCTCAAGATTTGAGAGTAGACATCTACATCCTTCCGGATGATATAGATAAAGGGGCAGCTCGGCACTGTTGCTGATTTTTCTGAAATAAAACATGAAAAAATTTTAACATCTATCACCATTGCTTCCTAAAAAAGAACCCACTCCAAAATTTTTAAGTATTTAATTACAAAAGCTTTAGTTTCTTTGTTACTGATTTCCTTTATTTTAAAAGAAAAAGTGATATGGATGATCACTTATCAATTATCCAAGGATGAATTTTTTTTTTGAGGTACCATGAGCCGGGGATTGATCCGGGACCTTGTATGTGGAAAGACAGTGCTCAACCACTGAGCCACATTGGCTTCCCTGAGTTGGTTTTTTCATTTGTTGTTTTTTTTTTTTTTGCTTGTTCAGGAGGCACCGGGAACCGAACCTGGGACCTCCCATGTGGGAGGCAGATGCTCAACCACTTGAGCCACATACGCTCCCCCAGGTGAATTTTTTAACACCAATGTTTAATTTCAGACTTTCCTCCTCAGCTCACTAGCACATTTTGGGACTACTTTTCGCCTCCATCAACTGAAGGAAAACAAAAAAAAAGTATACTACCTTAAAATTAGTCTATGTAAATGCAACTAGTAAGATAAACCTACAGTCAAAGTTTTATATAACCTCAAAGTCAAGTAAAAGTTATTTTTATATTACTTGGTATTATCATTAGCCCTAAAAAGAAGAAGAAAAAAGAACTGACTAAATTATTTTTCAAGAGCAATGAAAAGACTATTAATAATAAATTATAAATTGCCAATTTGTGGGAAATTTCCACGATTGTTTCTGTAACAGGTTATGATGGTCAGTGATTTGTCTTAAATATGATTTCAATAAATATAAAGAAAAAAATAAAGACATCCTTATGTTTCCAACAATCTATGACAAAGCAGAAATGCTGATATGATTTCCCACTGAACACGAAAAGCTGCCCTCCTGAAACAGTCCCCAAAGATCCTCTCCTGAGCAACCATTCCCTGGGCAGACTCTACAGCTCTGCCAAGTTTGGGATCTTCGATACCCACACATCCCATACAGATTTAGCACCAGAAGGAACAATTCTTAACTATAAAATCAAGAAAAACCACATCTCTGAAAAATTACATAAACTGCACACCATATAATCTGCCAAAATTAGAGGGCTTTCACTAGCTCAATCTACTCCTTATAAAAGGAGGAAAACCTTCATATAGGAATAATGAACCTAGCAAGGATTTGCAAGATTTCTTCAACATTTCCCAATACTTCTCTCTGAATTGGAGAAAAGAAATCAAATTTCAAGATTTTAGTTTATTCTTACTACTAAAGGGAATCTGTATGGGGAATAAAAGGACCCATGTCCAATAGTTAATGAGGCTTAGGAGAACAAAAGACAAGGACAAGCCTTTTCATTCTCCAGCTCCATCTCTGCCTCTGCTACTCCAGATCAACTCAGCCTGAAGCACTATCATTCAACTGAACGCACACTGCGAACACAAGCAATGGCCATGAAAGTGGAAAAATTTCACAATAAGGGAGGTGCTATGCTGTGAAGGGAATTTAGTCACCAAAGACAAGAGGAAAAAATTAACTTAAAATGTTTAAATATGAAGAAAACCTTTAACACCGGCCATTAGTTTTTTTCTCAGGACTCAACATATTCCAGGTCTCATAAATTTATGAAAATCTAAAACAACTAAGGTTTCAAAAATGCAACTGAAATAAGTACAAAATAAGTTCAAGTGTTTCATGCCTCAGCTAGTCAAGGCTGAAAGAATAAAGAGAAAACAATCAAATGTGCCAAGACAGAAAATCTGGAAGAAAAAAAAAAATCACCAAAAAACTACCTTGTTTGTTGAATGAAGTTTCACACACCAGCATTTCCCCAGGTCCCCAGTCAAAACACATTTGCTTCTTTGTGGAATTCACTCCTGGAATTAACTAGGAAGAAGTAAGTCATAGAAACTGTTATTCTTACTGAGGTAAAACACCTGAAGGCTTCGCTTTTCAATGATTTGCAAATATAATCCTGGAAATCATCAGTAATGAAGGTATTGAAGTATTACTCTATATATACAGCTATGTGGTTTTTTGACGTCAGCCCAGTCTGTTAGACTACTAGCAGTCCCTGAATAAACAAGTGAGCTTTGTTGGGCTCCTCAGCCCAGCTACCCATCTCTCAAGGGTGACGAAAAAGAAAGCTACACCCTAATCAATTACATTGTAAATTAGAAATCTGTAATTCAGAAAAAGGGAAGTTAAAAAAAAAAATCTTAACTCTTGCTTGTTTTTTATGCACTGAAAAAAGACAGAGACATCCAAACCCAAGGCCTCTGTGCCATCTCTATGCTGATGACTCTAAATTTTTCTTTCCAACTGAGACCAATCCCTTTGAGCTTCAATTTTTCATTCAACTGTCTAACCCACACCTCCACGGATTACCTAATAGGCATCTCAAACTTTTTAAAGGGCCAGAAAAGAACTCGCCATGCCCATCCTCATGAAGATCTCCCCACCAGGACAAAGCCTTCCTCAATTGGTATAATCCTTGATTTTCTCTTTTCCTCACAATCTGTGGCAGTTTGAAAATCTTTTATGAATTCCAAAAAGAGAACTAATCCACTCCTATGGGTGTGAGACCTTTTCAATTGGGCTGCCTCAGAAAGGCATGACTCAGGTTGAGACTCCACCCTTTTGCTGGGTCTGATAAAAAACTAAGACACACAAGAAAAGAGAGTTCAAAGGGCTGAGGGCCCAGGGAGAGATGAGCCATTTGCCTGATAGCTTGCAGCCGAAATCAGGAAGAAAACAGAGCAGCTGGGTCTGAGAGAGGAGGCCCGGTAAAAGACAAGCCCTATGCCTGGTTGCGCACAGCTGAGCTCCGGGAGATGGTACAGCACAGAGGTGAAGGCAGAGACCAGGCAGAGATTGCCCGCCATCTTGCTTCAACACGTGGCAGCTGACTTGGGTGAGAAAGCACCTCTTGTGGTACCTTGAGTTGGACTTTTCACAGCCTTGGAACTGTAAGCTTTTACCCCAAATAAATACCCTTCATAAAAGTCAAAATATTTCTGGTACTTTGCATCCACAAACTAAAACACGATCTATATCCAATCTATCGGTAAATCCTTTTTTACTCTGAAAAAAGCCTGAATCAACTATTTATCACTTCTACCTACCTAATCCAAATCAGCATCAACTCGCATCTGAACTACTGCAACAGCATTTATCAGTGCCTGAAATGATTCTCTTTTGTGGTTTCATAAATAGATGAAAGCTAATACATCAGGGGGGATTCTCATTCACTGCCTTGAAAAGACCCTGGTTCATAGCTGGCACTCCAAAAATACGTTTGGCAGACAACGAATTTGGCTGGCAAACAGTCTGGTCTCAACCAAGAGCATTCAGTTCTTTGGAAGGATGAATGCAATCATTCAACAACTAAGCAAAGCTTACTGGATCTTTTTCTGTGCTGGGCTCTAGGAATATGACAATGTGTAAAACACTCTCTGCCCTCCAAAAGTTAGCAGTCTATTGAGGAAGACCAATATACAGGCAGTCAGAAAAGTGGACAAGTGCTAAGCCAAAGGCACATGCTGACACATAAGAGATTTGTTTTAGCCAACTGTTACTGGCTAAGTAGGAGTTTGTCAGGCGAGGTGAAGCATTGTATACAAAGAGCAGCATAAGCAAAGGTCAGGAGTTGAAAAGCAGCAGGAGTTAAGAATGGCAAGAGCGGGGAGTACAAGAAATACATGATTAGATAGGTATTTTAAAAGATCACTCAGAGACAACATGATTATGAATATAGAAAATCTGATGAAATCCACTTTAAAAAGGTCACAGGACACAAGGTCAATATATAAAAATCACTGATATTTCTATATTCTAACTGGATAGCAAAATTAAAAACAATGCTATTGACAATAGCATCAAAACTCATCAAATACCGAGGAAGAAATCTAGGGAAGTGGATGTGGCTCAAGCGATTGAGCTCCTGCCCACCACATAGGAGGTCCTAGGTTCGGTTCCCAGTGCCTCCTGGAAAAGACTAGCAAGACAGCGAGCTGGTGCAGAGAGCTGATGCAACAAGCTGACACAAAGAAAGACAATGAGAGACACAACAAAGCAGGGAGCGGAGGTGACTCAAGTGATTGAGTGACTCTCTCCCACATGGGAGGTCCCAGGTTCAGTTCCTGGTGCCTCTTAAAGAGAAGACGAGCAGACACAGCACACGGTGAATGGACACGGAGAGTGAGCATAAAACAACAAGGTGGGGAATATATAAAATAAAACCTTTAAAAATAAAAGAAAAAACCTAATCAAAGACCTTTACACTAAAAACTAGAATATACTGCTAAGAAAAATTAAAAGACCTAAATAAACAGAGCAATATACCAAATCAGGGATCAGAAACTCAATATTAAGATGCTTTGTTGCCAAAATTTATCCACTGATTGAATGCAATCCTAGATTAAAAAAAAAAATCCAGCAGGCTTTTTTTTGGTAGATATTGACAAGTTGATTCTAAAATTTATATGGAAATACAAAGACTTAGAAGAGTCAAAGAATTTTTAAAAAAACCAATTTATTGAAGTATATCATTCATACATGAACGTACATAAACTATTAAGTGTTCAGTAAACATCGTGATCTTACAAAACAAACATACATAACATCATACAGGGCTCCCACACATCACCCCCCACAAACACCCTGCATTGTTGTGAAAATTTGATGAAAAATCATGAAAGAACATCGTCAAAGTATTACTACTAACTACAGTCCATATCTTCCTTCCCTATACATTTAAGGATTTATTTATTTATTTACTTTTACCCATTTTTACCTCCCCCCGCCCCTGTTTTTGCTGCTTCTGTGTCCATTTGCTGGGCAACTCTCTCTGTCCGTTTCCTGCCCTCTCTTCTCATCCTTCTCCTCTTCATCCTGCGCCACCTTAGTTCCTGGTTTTTCGGTGCGTCTCGTCTTGGCTCTCCCTTGTGCCACTCTGCTGTTACATTATCATCTTACTGCGTTGCTTGCGGGGCCTGGCAGCGCACCCACGGACGGGGCCTGGTGGCGTACCCGCACACATGGCTTGTTGGCCCACACGCCTTCTATATTTTTCTTTTTTTAATTTTTACCGGGAGGTCCCGGGGGTCGAACCCAGTTCCCTCCATATGGGTGACGGACGCACAACCACCCGAGCCACATCTGTCCCCCTGCTATATCTCTTAAGGTTGACCAAAGATACCCAAAGTTACAGTCTTTTCCCATACAGGATGGTCATATAATAAATCAGGCTTGGTTTATCACCAGCATTCTAAAAACTGGACCTAGGAAGAAAAACTAGGTCTGGGGTCACATGCATGGTTTCTAATTTAGCGAATGGTTAGCCTACCCTGATTATCACAATGAGAATATTCACACAAAGGAGTTCTGAAAAAGAACAGGAAGCGGATGTGGCTCAAGTGATTGGGCTCCCGTCGACCATATAGGAGATCCAGGATTCAGTTCCCAAGGCCTCCCGGTGAAGGTAAGCTGGCCCGTGCGGTGAGCTGGCCCATGCGGAGTGCTGGCCAGTACAGGAGTGCTGGCCCGCACAGAGTGCTGGCCCAAGCGGAGAGCTGGCACAGTAAGATGATGCAACAAAAAAAGACACAGAGGAAAGACAATAAGAGACACAGCAGACCAGTGAGCTGAGGTGGTGCAAGAGATTGAGTGGCTCTCTCCCACTCTGGAAGGTCCCAGGATT
>JAQZBX010079431.1:0-13979 GCA_029593785.1 Cabassous unicinctus | reverse complement strand
GGAAGCGAACCCGGGGCCTCTCATATGGTAGACGGGTGCGCTATCCATTGCGCCACAGCCGCCTCCTGCCGTGAGGTTGCTGCATCAGCCCACCGCACCGCTCAGGCCGGCGTGCCCTCACAAGGAGGCCTCGGGGCGCGAACCCGGGCCTCCCATATGGTAAACGGGGGCTCTATCCACTGAGCCACACCCGCTTCCCCAATCAGTCTTTTAGCTCTTTTTAAATAATGGTCGAGGAAATGCCACAGCAACTGGGATTCTGGAGACTGATGCCAATGTCTGGTCATCCAAACCAGTAACCATAGTCCTTTTCTTCTTCTTGCTATAAAAAGAGTTTGATTTTCCTGCAAATATGAATTCTTAAGATATGTAAATAAAGAGCAATTGGAGCAGCTAATGTTCCTTTCACCAAAAGTTACTTTTCCAATGATAAAAACTATAGGATCTCGTATACATACTGTAAGAAATTGAGTTGATTTTCTTTTTAAACTGGTAATATTAATTTTACTGCCTTGCCATTCAAAAATTGGGCCAGTTCCCAAAAATAATTTTCACAAATAACTTTGAGTTTTGTTAAGTTTAGTGTCCCAGGATTGTGGGATATATCTTCCTTGATTTTTCCAATTTATTGAGCTGTTGGTAAATGCTGTATTACCAAAATTCCAGAAATAAGGATTACTGTCATTAGTGATTATGGTTGAATTATTAATGATCCAAGATATGGTTGTGTTTTTAATAGGCTTTGGTATTCCTATAAGGGTCCGATCCTTTACAATTCCATAAGAATCATTAAACAACACAACCTCTGTAAACCCATGACATATATGCCATTTGTCATTAAGTAATCTGTTTTGAGAGGGACATGTAAGATTTACCATATTTTCTGATTTATATGGTAAAGAAGGGAAAATGAGAATATAAATTCGAGTTTGATTTTTCTCTGTTAAAACTACACTGCGTTTGTGTAACATTTATGTAATCTAAGCATCTTTTAAAATATATATATATATAAATAAAAAAAAACTACACTGCGATTTTTAGGTTGCATGCATAAGGAACCATATCCAATACAAAGAGGGTGGTCTATAAAAGGTAAAGTTAATTTTTCTATAAATTTCCCTTCTTTTGGCTTTAAGGGTAGCCGTATGTCTATAGGTCCCAGAAAATGGTGAGATTGATTAAGATAAATTGGGTAAAACTCATCGGCCCAAGTTAACAGCTCTAAAAGAGGTGGGTTGGTAATATATGCCCAATAAGTGTAATTATGATATGGTATCTTACCTTGACCTAATACTTTACCTATAATTAATCCAATGTGAAACCACCATGTCCATAGTTTAAGTTTTGGCAGCATCTTCAACTCTAGGCTTGATTCTTCTGGAGGGGATCCACTGCTGTTCTCCTGTTTCTGTAATGATAAGAGCAAAACCTCAGCCCCAAATTTTTACCTCTCCTTTTTCCCATTTATTTCTTGTTTCATTTTTTCCAATATATTGGTTGTCTGCATTTTTCATTTTTATTCTTTTTATTAACCTCCCATTGTCTTTCTACTGCTGTGGTATTAGAAATTTGTTGTCTATTAAGAAAATTTAAGGTAAGCAATGCTTTAGATAGTTTGTCTTTAGCAGATTCTCCTCCATCTCCCCCTTTTTGTTTTCGCAACATTAATTTTAGTAAGTGATTGCTTTTGTTTTTTTTTACAATAGCTTGACCCTTAGGGTTATTTGCTTGGGTAAGAGAATGTTGGGGATGTTTATAGAGTTGTGTTAAAAGTGTTTTCGAGGGGGCTGCAATGAGGGTAAATACACGCTTGTGGGAAGGCAGAATGAGTAAGGTGTAAAGCCTTAAAGACATAAAATTGACTCATGGTAGGTGTATTGAACATTTCTTGTGACAGGACCTTTTATTGATATTTAGTTAATGTATTTTTGTTAATAATTGAAAGAATATAAAATAAGTGAAGGATTGTTTATAAACAGGGGTTTAACTGTTATATTCCAATCTTTTATAATATGTATACATACATTCATATGCTTACCAAACCAGGGGATACACTGATATACTTGCTTATTGTTGGCTAGAATCCTGGATAGATACAAGATAAATATTAATATGTATATTTAGTTTAATAAGCTTATACTGACAATTAGAGATAGAAACATGAATAAAATAATCAATTAAAAGTTTAAATTAATATTGAACAAAGTTACAGAATGACAGATAAATAGAGCAGTTTTATATATATACTTACCAATATTTAGCTTTTAGCTGGGAACTGTTGAATTAGCAACTGATACTAGAGTTTTGGTTGACTGTTTAGGATTAATGAATTTGATACTATAGATGCCAACTTGCGGGTATTTTGCTAATTCCTGAGGAAGGGGCCAGCCTCCCCAGGAAGGAACACAACACTCCTTGGGCAGTATATTTTAAGGTTTATGCATCAGTCCCCAGGAGAGTGGCCAGGTCCTCCAGGGAGGAATACAATACCTTTTGAAATGTACTTTATCTTTTTTAATTTGTTACAAAACATCCTTGATGTGCTTACTATTTTAGTTTCCATTATTTTTCCTGAAATTTGAAAAAATGTTAAGATGTACATATACATATAATAAAATACATTTATGTGTAACATACAAGTTATTAAATTACTTAAGTATGTAATGTAGTGCATTTAAGTTTTGATTAGTATTTAAGTATGTTATATATAATTCATAACTACAGTGGATTATATAACAACAAAAAATAAGACTTTTAACCAGCAGACATCCAATGAATAAACTTTTATTTTTTATGCATTTAAGATTTTTAGTATTATGATTAGAATGACCTTAATTTCTTCATTTTGTATACTTTGAGGCATAGGTAAAAACAAATTATTATTTCCTATTTGGGCTGTGGGACAATACATTAACTTGTATTTTAATACCTGCACTGGTTTTGTTGTTAACATTATAATTAGAATTGGGGCTGTTGCTCACAATGTTGAATATAAACTTGATTTATTGTTGGCTATTTTACAGAAAGGGGAATGTGGGCTGGCTGACTTGTTTAAGAAGATTAATTTTTTGTAACAAACTGGTAATATTTGGGACTGCTGCACATTGCAGTGGTGTTATTTTAATTTGCTGTAATTTACTGTTATGCACTACCCCGGCAGCCCCTAATTGCTGCTTTCTTTCTGTAGTTATAGACTTGTTTTTTTTAGCAGAGGTGGAGTAAATCAGATAAACGTAAGTTAAAGCATCTGCCTTTTGATATTTAGGCAGAGAGGTAGTTTTCATAACACATATTATTATATTTTAAAATAATTAAAATTATGATTAATAACATACTTTTATTTAATACTATATTGAAACATTATTAAATTTTCAGGAATTTTATACACTTTTAAAGTATTCATATGAACTTTTTATTCATAACTTTGTCATAAAATTAGAAAATTTCTTTTAATTTAATAACTTTGTCATAAAATTAGAAAATTTCTTTTAATTCATAACTTTGTCATAAAATTAGAAAATTTCTTTTAATTGTACAAGTTTTAAATACTTCATTCAACTTATAACATATCACATGAACTTAACTATTTTTAGTATTTTATCTTTTTCTAGGTAACAGACCAAATTATTTGTAACAGTTTGAAATAAAAAGCTTCTTTTTGAGAAAGCAGGTTTAAACATTATGTTCTTTTAAAAGTGATATAACTTGTTTCTTCAAGGAAACGATAAGGTTAAAGTATAAGAAGCTACTTTGATAAAACAGACTTTCATTTTTGCATGCTGATTATTTAGGAGAAAAACTCTGTAAACTTTTATTAAAACAGATTAATGTCTTGAGAAACTTTGAGAAAGAATAAAACTTTAACCTTGTTTTAATAACTAGTCATTTTATCTTAGGATAAAATTACTTTCTTTTCTTTAATAATAAAAGCACATTCTATATACCTTCCATACTTAAGTTACCACAATGATTTTGGAAACTGTTTCCAAGCAAACTTCTGACAACAGACAATTACCATCAACATTAAACAAACTTGTTAGAATAATGGTTTAATTTGATTATAACTATTTTTATTATTTTAAATTAATATGCATATTCATTTATTAATATAAGCGCTTATTTAATGTTGGCCATTTGAATAGAGCTCTTATAATAATTTTCATTTATCAATTTAATATTACCATCCGGAGGTATCAAAATATACACTGACACTGAACAGACAAACACAAAACAAGTTACAACACATCAATAGCAACATACATCTTTGATTTTACTGCTTTTGAGAATTTTTCTGGAAACTGTATTGCTAAGTTTTCTTACTTTTCCAGTGGTTTAATTTTATTAGCCTCTATCATCCCACAGCCTTATCATTATGTAGGCAGTAGGAGGTTTACAAAGCTGCTGCTGGAATGTTTTCCTTATTTTAGTTAACTCTGTGTCAGAATAGTGATGCCCCTGTAACTAATGGTAGATCCTTCTAATATTAACCTTACTAAATTTTTTGGAGTAGTCCCTCTTGCTCCTGAATTGGCTAGACAGACTTTATTTTGTTTCTTAAGTATTAATTTTTTGGTAGTGGCCAAGTCCAGCCCGGCACTTCCTTAGGTGGCAGCGCATAAATTTGCTGAGAATTTGAAAGCTGTGGGGGCGGAATTAGCATTAATCCCTTGTGAATTTCAAACAGGTGGTGCTGTTGGAGAGGGCTGCTTTTTACAATCCTTTTGATAATGACCAGCCTTTCCACAGTTAAAACAGGTCCTGCAACCGGAAAGAAGCTGCAAAGCTTCAGGATCACCTGCTTTACTTGCTTGTGCTATGCTTTTCATGAGTGCGGTCTGTGGTAAAGGAATTTTCACAGATGCTTTAGGAGGATCTAAAGACGGCTCAGAAAAGAGGGCTGGGGAACTTGACTGAGGGTGAAATGCTGCGGCAAATGGCGGGTTAAGGGAAGTCTCTTTAGGCACATTCACCTCTGCAGCTGGAGCTGAAGGGTTAAGGTGGACAGCTGGAGCTGAAGGGTTATTAATAGCTTGAAAAGTGCCTTAGGGAGCCCTTCCTGGTTGCCATGGCAACACAAGCCTCTGTAGGAGGCTCTGGATGGTCCCTTTCAGAACATTCATAGTCATACAGATGTAAATCGGCCTCAAGCTGATCAGGGACAGAATCCTCCACCTCTGCATTTTCCCAGGGCTTACTAGATTGTTTGAAGAGGCTTAAGAGCCAGAGTAATAAGATGTTTAGCTGTATTAGAAATGTGAGGAATATTTAAATAAACTCCCCACTGGTATAATAAGTCTCTTCCCCATAAATTTCCCGTCTCATTAATGAGACTGCCATTCTTATGATATCTAGAACAGCATTCATTGACCCAGTGTAACCCTTTCTGGTGTATTGGACACACACGAGTTGGTATTGATCTATTATTGCCGCTAGATGGAGCTCTCACTCTAGTTTTGGCTCGGCAATCTTTTTCATCTGACCTGGTTTCCCACATTTAAAGCAATTTAAATTATTAATCATAGGACTGCGTCCCTTTATAGCAGCTGCAAGAAGGTTCGTATTATATGTATTAGGCCCAATGTCTTGGCATGCCTTTGTATAATCCTCTAAAGTACCTCCATTTGCCTTTATCGGACGTAAAGCCTTTTTACACTCACTGTTAGCATTATCAAAAACCAACCTCTGAATAAGCATTTCTCTAAGATCAGATTGAGTTACTGTCTTGTTGACTACATCTGCCAGCCTCACTACAAATTCAACATAGAGTTCAGTATTTCCTTGAACAACTTTTGAAAATGATTGTACAGCCTGTCCAGGGGTGGAGATTCGTCACCAGGCAGCTAGGCAGTACAATTGAACTTGTACAATGGCAATATCATCATATTGAGCTTGGCGAGGAACTCCAGCCCACTGACCTATTCCTAATATTTGTTTAGCAGTAATAGGCACTGGTGGATTTTGCTGTTGATTTCATCATGCTACAATATTAGCTTCATCAGCCCACCAAGTTTTAAATTGTAAAAATTCTGCTAAGAACAGCTCAAGCTAACAAATCCCAATCCCAGGGTTTTAATCTGTCTGCTTGTGCCATTCCTTGCACCAATCCTTGAGTATAAGGAGAATTTACACCATATTGAGTGCATGCTTGTTTTAATTCTTTGATAGTTTTAAAAGGAATAGGAGCATGCTCAAATTGTACACCCCCTTGAGGATTTTCAGCATCTACTGGAATTTGAGTTACTGTTACTGGAAAAGCAGAAAAAAGTTGCATAGCCTCTGAATCTCCTTCTCTACTTCCCTGTGCTATGCTTTTCATAGTTGAAGAGGATGGTGCTGGCACAAAAACAGAAACTTTTGGAGGGTCATCAAATGTTGTAAAAAAAAAAATGGATCAGTAGATACCGTAGGAGGCGCAGACGTGGGTTCAAAACACAATAAATCCTCTTTTGGAGCGGACGGCATAGTGACCACTGGAAAAGTTCCATAAACTCCCTTTTTCTTTCCTTCCCTTTTATTAGACATGAGTTTATCTGTTTTTGGCTGTTCATTAATTTTTTCATATATATTTTCATTAAAATCAACATTAGCTTGTTCTGCTATCGGTTCAGCGATAGCAGTATCCTGTTTAATATCTTCATTTTCATCTGATTGTAATGGTTCAAGAGCAACAGAAGTAAGACTACACAAAGACCATTCATGAAGGAGAATTATTTCTCCCTTTGGATAAGCCCTTTTTAAAGCTTCATCACTAACTTCCATTGTTCCAGGTTTAAAATATCCCGCCCTGGCGGCTGAAACCAATAACAATGTTTCTGTACAAGAGAAAAAAGTTCCTCAAAAGCTGAGGAGTTAATAGTTACACTGGTGCTTTTTAATAAAGTTTTTAACACTCTAGAGTACTCTTCAAAGTTCGACTGCTGACTCCCCATAACCCTGATGAATCCAAGGATGTAACTTACCTTCCTGTTTTCTTTTTCTTTAAAACTGCTCTCAGGAGCTCCTTGGTCCGCTGCGCACTGACTGAAAGAAAAATTGTGTTTTCAGGGCCCCACGTTGGGCGCCAAATGTTGACGTTCAGGAACTGGGTCCCTGGAAACGGTGCCGCGGATGAGAAAAAATGAGACAAAGAGAAGAAATAACCAGGGTCAGGGGGCCCTCCATCCAAAGGGAGGAGAACCCCGCTGTATAAAACACTGTGACTTTTTATTAGCTTTAGAACAAAGAGAATATGTGTGCGCATGTGCAAAGGCAATAGCTATGTGACAGTTTACACTTTACTAAAGTCAGCAAGTTTTTAGGGTTAATGGCTCAGTTCTCTTTACATTCCTGCATGTAGCAGACCTTGTAAACCTTTATCTGACACATACATGATACTGTCTTTGAAGCTCAGGATGTTTCCCCACCAGGCTCCTGCCAGATCTTATCTCAGTGTCTTGAGACTAGAGGCGCCTGTCTCCTACATTCCAAGGGGGCCTGCTTTCTGTCAGTCGTCATGGCTTTTAATTGAAACTCCATCATTGTACCTCTCCCTTTTTGCCTCCATGGTTTCTGATGAGAGATCGGCACTTGGCCTTATTAAGGCTCCCTTGTAATTAATGCATTGCTTTTCTCTTGCTGCTCTTTATCTTTCACTCAAAGAACCCTTTAGGTAGGATTGTGGGAAGATGACAGAGTAGAAGCTGGGCCTCCAGTGATTTTTTTGCTAATCAAGAATGGTGATCAGTGCTCTGTCTACCCCTGGACCTTGGGGAACTGAGTTTTGATGTCCCACTCTGGCACCAGCAAACCATGCCAGTACCTTACTTCTGCTTGCCATGAGGTTGGGGGATGGATAATGATTGCTGCAGTGTGGAAAGTGAAATTCAGTGGTATTTACCTTGATTTACCAGCCTCTTCCTTCCTCTTCCCTGGATGCTGCACATTGTTCTTCAACTCTGGGGTTTTGAAATAGTTGATTCACACAGTTCCTGCCTGTTTAATAGTTCTGGCTGATTCCTGGAGCAAGGAAATATTTTGTTTCCAAACTAGACTCAGAGTGGGAGAGCTGTATCTTGACATGTCTACCTGCCTCCTACCTTCTGCCCCCAGGGACACCTTTCCCTGAAATTCTGTCTACCCTGTGAGGGTAGGCAGAGCTCTCTCTTTTGGATGTGGATGTCACTCCCTGTTTTGGTTTTCTATTCCTCAGGCTAGTGCCTTCAACGGAGAGCCTTTGGGCCTCTTTCCTATGGAATGCATCCTCTCCAATTCTCGTTTCCCTGCCTCCCAAGTGCACAAAACCAAACATGTTCAATCAAAGGAACACCTGCTATTATATATGACTATTTCTTTTTAATACAAATGTTGGAGTTGCACTTCTACTGAGATGATGATTATTGTCGTTTTCTTCTGAAGGGGAGAAGAAAATCCTCATTGTTCACAGACTGGGAAAGCAGGGAGCTAAGGTGATTTCCAGGTCTTAGTAGCTTGAGAGTGTTTCAAGGTGATGTTAAAGGTGAGCTCTGCCATGTGCATCCAGCTCAGAGGCAAGTCGGGGATTTGGCCTTATTTGGCAGATATGCTATATTTTATAAGCCACATAATTTAGAATCATGGTGCTAGGTTTGTTTACACCCCTTTGGGTTTTTTCCTAAGGTTTTAGTAAAGTCTTATTCACATATTTCATTTTAGCCTAGCTGTGTTAGAGAGTAGCAAGGAAATATTTTGTTTCCAAACTAGGGCTAGAGTGGGAGAGCTGTATCTTGACATTAGTAATCATCCAGAAAATCAGAAGGGTAAAGTAAATTTCTGCCCCTCCCCACTTGAAGTTTCTACTTGCAGTGCCAGGCTTGGATATTTTGGTTTAATTTTTTAAGGAAAGCAGCAGTTATATCATTCTGCCTTCCTATAGGGCTGGATACAGAGAGGTTGTGAGAAAGCATTAAATGAAAGAGAAAGAATCATGCACCCATTTCTCATCGTGAGCTACTCCCTTGTATCTCTCGGCATTCCATGCTAGTATGCTAAAAGATGAAAGCACTGAAGTCACTTTCCTGAGTGCCCACAGGGGTGTGAGCGCTCTCATTCTCACAGTATCTCATAAGTCATTCTTTTTTTTTTTTTCTTTTTCCCTTATTTATTTATTTATTTTTGTAAGTCATTCTTAAGTTATAGTTCCCTCTTTTGGTCTATACTATTCCCTCTTGTCTCCCTCATAGTCATTCATTATCTCTCACTCTCTCTCTCTCATTCTGTCTCTATCAATGTCTTAGTCTTTTGTACATATGCACACACATGCCCTTTTACCCAGTCCCCAGAAATATATTATTTCTCAAATTACCTAATAGGATACTCAGGCTAGTCTCGACTTCCAGGTTACTCAGATGTCTTTAGGGTAGGTCTCCTTTCAAATCATCCCTGATAAACAAATTTCCAAATTTATCTCAGTTGAAGTCTGCTCATTTATTTTATTTATTTAAGAGTTAGTCAGAAGCCATGGGATCACAGGTCTAGTTTCTCTCAATATTTGGATGTTTGTGTTCCAGAGACTGTCCAGCTCTGTGCCACCCACTTGGCTGTGGCTGCTGCTGCTCTCCCTCCTGGGTTTTCTTCCGGTGTGTCCTTTTTTGCAGCTATTCTTCTTGTTCCTGACAGTTCGGCTCTTCCTCTAATTATCTATCTTTTTGAAAGTAGGAATTTACATCTTTCCCACAGCTAGAAGTCAAAGTGACTTCTAAATTGCAGGTTTCCTTTCTTTGGAGTTCCTTCTGTATTATCACATAGAGAGCAGTGTCCACCAAAAATGTTATTCCCACTGCCAGATAGAAAATGACATGAAACCAGATGGGAACTGATGACTGCAGGCCTGAAACAGAATAAGACAAAGAGAAGAGATATTACTTAGAAACCAGAGGGGACTGGCTGAGTTACTTTGGAAGAGAAGGTTGGCTGAGATCTGATATTGCCCCAGTGGAAGCTCTGGCAGTTTCGGGGGGCAGGGAGGAGCTGGAGTTAGCCCATTTGGGCTATATGGTGGTCAGACAGGAGGGCAGGCTCCTTGAAAGAGCTTAACTGCCAGGGCCCTGCCAGTGAACTTACTCCCTCGTTTCAGAGACGAGTGCTATCTCTCTACCTTTTAATGATTGAACTACGTTTGGGCTGAAGACGAACATTTTGTCCAAAGAGTCTTTGTTCTGAAGCTCACAATCCCTCTACCTCAGTTAGATAGAGACACTTGGGCAGGTAGGTATGTGCAGTCCACAAACTCGCTCTACCATCAATTCACCATGTGAGCTCCTCAAAGCAAGAATTGTATCCCAGTGTCTTTATATCCCCAGATCTATGATAATAGGAGGAATTCAGTATATTGTTAGTTAGGGAGAGGGAGACAGAGGGAGGGAGGAAAGGAGGAAGAGAGAGAAGATAAAAAATAAAGGAAAAGAAAAGGAAGGAAGGAGGAAGGGAGGAAGGGAGGAAATGGAGGATGGAAAGGAAATTTAGTGATGTTTGTGAGAATAGTGAAATTCTGAATCAAAGGTGGAAAGGACTGTTCATGGAGTTTTGCTGAAGAGATTTCTTCATCCAGGCTGGACCACAAAATCCCCCTGAATAATGTCAATCCCATGGGAGAAAAGGGAGCATCCACTCCTGTGCCAGTTAGCTCCCATCATTCTCACTCACCAAGCACCTGAAGCTCCAACTCAGGGCTGCGCTTAAGGACATTCCCATCTTCCGTGGCTGCCTCACACCAGTACACCCCAGAATCTTCTCTTTTAGCAGTTAATATCTGGTATTCAGAGGATGTGCTCATGCCCTTCAGGGTCTTGTTGCCCATGAAGAAGGAGAATAAAAGCTTCAAGCCAGGCCTCTGCAGGAGCAACTTTGTTTCACAGCTCAGGTTTACTGGGTTCCCCTCCAGGAGGGGGAATGGCAGTGATGCTCTCAGCACGGGAGCTGGAAATAGCTCTGAGGAAAAAGTTGACAGGGGACAGGGTTCCCTGCTTCAGCATCGAGGTTCTACCCACAGAACACACACTCCCTCCCCACTTAGGAAAACTGTCCCTAGAGAGTATATCCATAAAACATAATTTTCCTCACTTCCAGCAGAGAGGCATATCTTGGGGTTTCCTAATAGATACAGTCACCAGCTTGCTCAGACCTTAATGAAGAGAATACACAGCCCATGCTTGCCCAAATGGCCATGTTATTTATTATATTACCCTGCCCTTCTGGTAATGGTGGTCCAGGAGTGGACACTGACTCATAAGCTAGCCAGTTCAATGTATCATTACTTGTGTCCCTAGCTCAAAAGATAATCTGGGACAATCATTTCTTTCCCATGGGAATGAACTAAGGGGTAGATAAGAGTTGCTAGTTATTCATAAATATTAAGATGAAAGACCATGGAAGAGTCAGAGTAGGGGCAAACGGGAACAGAGGAACCTGCTCAGTGAGCAGATGGTCAGAAGTGGGACCAGAGAGACCACGTGTAACCAAGTACTAGTATCCTCCTAGTTTCTAGTTCTGTGGAATTTTCATGAGATGTTATTGGATTACTTTCTAATAATCCTCCCAGGTACCTTGAATGAGTCTCTATTCCTTGCAACTAAAATAAAATTGATGAAATGAAGTCTCACTATGCTCTGGCAGACATTAGGTTCTGGATTACTGATGGAGCATTGTGGCAAACTGGAAAAAGCAATGGAGTGGGACCCAAAAGACCTCAGTTCTGGTCCCAGTCCAGCCATTGGTCATTGTGTGGCCTTCAGCAAGGCAGTTTACTTCTCTGAGTGAAGTCTTTTCACTCGTAAATTGAAGTGAGGATTTTAGATGATTTATGATGCTCCCTCCAGTCCTTACAACTATAGCTCTATGACTATTCAGATACCATACCTTTCACAATGATAGATACTTCTTTTGAATTGTAGGGATGCCATCCCGTTCCTGAGCAGTTATAGATGCCATTGTGGCTCAGGTTGGTTTTTAGAATGGTGTATTCAGAATCCCGAGAAGAAGAATGCAAGTATATGCCATTGTGATAGAAATATATACTGGATATCTGCTTATTCTTCCATCCATGACACCTCAAGGTCAGACGTTCTCCTTCGGTGAAAACTCGGCCAGAGACCTGGAGTAGTAGCCAATCTGAAAAATGTGGACCCAAAATGTATGTATATAGTGGAAGAGGTACAAAGAGGCTAAAGCTTGGCCCTGGGGGGTTTCTTATCATTTTCTCCTTGCAACATACTAACCTCAGAGCTCTGCTGAATCTGAGGTCTATGTCCCATTCCTCAAATATCTTTAGATTTGGTGGGAACAAAGTAATCTTTCAGCAGCAGCCATGCACACAGCCCTTTCTTATCTTCCCTTTCCAAATCTCAAAAGGGGGTTGGGACAAAAACAGTCTACTCAAAGTAATAGGCAAAATTCTAAAATGACCCCAACAACTTTAAGTAGAACCCTGACTTGCTTCTAGCCAACAGAATATTTAAAAAGTGATGGGATATATGTGAATATTCTCGCTCTCCTGATTTTGTGATAATCAGGGTAGGCTAAACATTTACTATATTAGAAACCATGCTTGTGTCCCCAGACCTAGTTTTTCTCCCTAGGTCTGGTTTTTAGAATGCTGGTAATAAACTAAACCTGATTTATTATATGACCATCCTGTATGGGAAAAGACTGTAACTTTGGGTAACTTTGGTCAACCTTCAGAGATATAGCAGGGGGAAGGATGTGGCTCGGGTGGTTGGGCGTCCGTCTCCCACATGGAGGGACCTGGGTTCGACCCCTAGGACCTCCCAGTAAAAAGAAAAAAAGAAAAATATAGAAGGCATGTGGGCCACCAGGCCCCACGAGTGGGTGAGCCCCCCAGGCCCCGTGTGCAGGTGTGCCGTCAGGCCTTGCAAGCCACGCAGCAAGATGATAACGACATAGGGGAGAGCCAAGATGAGACGTGCCGATAAACCAGGAACTAGGGTGGTGCAGGCGGTAGGACGCCTCTCTCCCACATCGGAGCTTCCAAGGATTGAATCCCAGTGAAGACAGGAGGAGAAGGATGAGAAGAGAAGGCAGGAAATAGACACAGAGAGTTGCCCAGCGAATGGACACAAAAACAGCAAAAATGGGGGGAGGGGGTGGGTAAAAAATGGATAAAAGTAAATAAATAAATAAATCCTTAAAAAAATGTATAGGGGAGTAAGATACAGACTATAGTTAGTAACTATATGCTCTTTCATAATTTGTTAACAAATATTTCATAACAATGCAAAGTATTTGTGGTGGGGTGATAGCCCTGTATGATGTTATGCATGTTTGTTTTGTAAGTTCACAATGTTTACTGAACACTTATTGTTTATGTCTGTTCATATATGAATGACATACTTCAATAAATTGTTTTAAAAAAAAGATACACTGAAAAAAATATAACCAAAAATTATTTAGCTTAGCTTAACGAAAGAATGAGAAAGTCCCATATGTATAAACACAAATAGAAATTGAAGCCAGATTGGGAAGGATGGGAGCTAGGGATGGAATACACACTTGGCAATAGCAGATGTGGTATAAGGTGTATATTGTGTGTTGGAATTGATCTCTTAGCATTATTCCAAGGATTCAAGACTTCATTGTAAAGGGACTAGAAAACTATCCATCATCCTAGAAAAGTTTCAAGGAAACTTCTTGTCTCATTAGGATTGCTAGTGGGGAAAAAGCAAGAAATGAGATCTGAATTTATACTATAGAATTTATATCTACTATTCAAGCTAAAACATAGGGAGCAGATGTGGCTCAAGTGGTTGAGCATCTGCTTCCCACATGGGAGGTCCTGGGTTCAGTTCCCAGTGCATCCTAAAAACAAAGAAACAAACAAACAAACAACAAGCAAAACAAATGAAAAAACCAACTCAAGGGAGCGGAAGTGGCTCAGTGGTTGAACCCCAGTTTCCCACGGCTTCCCATATATGAGGTCCCGAGCTCAATCCCCGGCCCCCAGTACCTCA
>JAQZBX010079430.1:0-14001 GCA_029593785.1 Cabassous unicinctus | reverse complement strand
TTCAAAAAAAAAAAACAGAACAATAGACAATAGGCAGCTCAACAAACTATGGAAGCACCACTCTAAAAAATCCTGTCCAGAGACACTCATTTTACCTAATCCTAAAAAACAAACTCAATTTATTATTAAAAGGAGAGAGTTCCTGGCCTGGACAATATGCCTCAGACTATTTAAAGCACTGGTAGTTCTTTCCCTGAAGGTAACCCAGCAGTGGTTAGTACAAGGAGAAAATCAAGGTAGCCTCAAGACTTGAGTATAAGGTTATCCACTGAATGATCACTCTAGGTGACCTATGCATGGTTGCTGAGGAGTTTCTGAACTATCCAAATCCCAGTTATGGGCTCCTTCCTTTTATGTTCAGGAGAACATAAAATGTTAGCATGTCTAAAGTTGAAGCCTACTCAGCTGAACTGTGCTATTTTTCTAAGGAAGACTGGGCTGATAAGAAGGGGGCTGGTCAGCATGTGGAACACAAAGACAGAATTTTGCAGTATTTCTTCAGCATTGACTGAGCAAGAAGATGATCTCTGGAATGTACAGTTGGGTCTCCTAGCTTTCCTAGAAAATGAGTAACTGCCATTTAAAAGATCTCTGAATAGCCACTAAGAATATGGCCTGTGGAGACAAACAGATCTGGGTTAAAATCCCAGCTCTTCATTAGCTGGGTTACTTTTAGGCAAATGTCAATTCTCTGAACCTCAGTTTATACACAGGTAAAATGGAGATAATATTTTTACCTTGGATAATGTTGTGGGTAAAAGAAAATAACAGAAAAAATCTAGTACTGTGGCTGGTATGTAATTGGTGTTCACTGAAAAGCATTTTTAAAAAGTACAGCTTGTTTACATCATCTTTACATGATTTAAGATTGATTAATAACTGAAATGAATTAAATTGAACCAAAGACATAGCATCTTATCATTAGCAGGATAAGCAGCCTTCTAGGACAGGGCCTTTCAGAAGCTGAGAGAGTCCGAGACCAGTTTCTTTCTTTCTCTCTCCCTTTTTTTTCTTTTTTCTTTCTTTCTTTTTTCTTTTTTTCCTTCCCTTCCCTTCCTTTTAACTTTTTCTTCTTTCTCCTCCCTCCCTTCCTTCCTTTTTCCTCCCTCCCTCCTTTACATTAAATGTAACAAAATTTATTTGTGCCATTCATATGGTAATAAGATTTTTAAAAATATTAATTTAGTACACTACAGGCAGGACATGAGATGAAAGTTTTATGATGACTACCTTCCTCTTTTAGTCACTGAGCATCTCTGAGACTGCATAGATAATCTCTTTTGATGATAACATCAAACGTCTAAAGCTGAAGCGCCTCATGAATGTGAGAACCCAGCCAAATGGCCATCCTGAACCGCTGGCCCCAGTAATAGGCCCTCTTCTATGGAGCAAGGAAAAAAGAAGGGCAAACTCCTTTAATGGGCTACAAAACTTAAACATATCTCTCTCTTCCACTTACTCAGCAGCTCTAACTGCCAATGAAAAAAGCCAGTGTTTGTGTCTCACGTCTTCCTGCTAGCTGGAGTGACACACATTAACAACAATCTGGGCAGGGTGCCACTGGGGACCTGGATACAGCCCTTGTACTGCAAAGACAGTCCCCTCACATTTCCCTGGATCATGGGAAGCTGCTTCAGCCCAGTTAAACTCAAGAAAAGATGGTCAAAAGACTCTTCAAGAATCAGGAATTAGCTCCTATTGGACACTAAAGAGAAATGCCCCGTTTTCTCCCTGGTTGAGTGAGGTTTTGCTGCTGGCCTGTAGATTCTACACCATTTCAAAGTTACTGGCTGGGAAATTAATGAAAATTGAGCTGGGGATTTTTTCTTTCTTACCTTTATGTGTGATGCCTTATTTAAAATAATTCAGATTCAAAGTGAATTTGTAGCAAATGGTGCTGTGGCTGCTATTAAATTTATTGATGGTGAGTCCGTCTTCCCTGCTTTTATGTATGATGTTGCTAATGTGGTGATATTTTTTTAAGCTCCATGAAAGGCTTTCTTAAAAATTCACCTCCTCCATCTGCCCAACAGTACTATAAGTGATTGCAGGTTAAGGCGCCATTTAGCAAATTAATTTACCATGTTGATATTTTATAGCAATGTTTTGCAAGACCACTAAATAAACCACATTTATTTTTTATATTTTGGGATGTTTTTGATGTGCTAAGATTTTATATAAATTTGTTACTTATCTTAATGAAAGCTGGATAAATAAATGCTTCTTTTGTGCTTAATAACTCAAATCTTTGCTTTCACAAGGCCAGAGCAAGGCTGAAAGGAAATTCATCTCAAAGCTATTAAGAAAAGCCAGATAGAAAGGGAGCATAAAAATGAAATGAACTATGGTGAAAGGGCCAGATCCTCTTCCAGGTAGCTCTACATCATCCCAGCTTCCCAGATGGAACAAAGATTTAGGGTTCCAAGCAGAACTCAAGACAGAAAGAAATGGTATGGGATGGTCTGAGAATGGGATCAATCTATTCTGTGTTCATAGGAGGCAGAAGGGAAACAAAGCTCATTTGGCAAAATGTCTCAACAGCGAAAATTAGAAATAACATCCCCCAAGCTGCCCCCATTGCACCCATTTGAATACACCTCAAAAGGAGCCCTTGTTCCCATTGCTTTGTTTCCTGCTCATGGGTGCAGGGACACAAAACAGAGGGAGCAAAGAAATCACCTGGCTGTCTCCTCCGTGATACTGGGGGGAATGGCTAGTTCTAACTTTCAGGTTGCCGTTGAAGCCCCTGGAAGCCAGACTGCAAAGAAAGCCTGATAGCAGATTTGGACCTTGAGGGCTTCCTCTAATGACCACTTTCAGTGACCTTTCTTTTGAAGTCCCTACAACCTCATAGCCCAGAGCTTAGTGTTTCTCTGGCTGATGTATCATCTGAGTGACGTCTGTATGTCTTATCTTTCCATGAAGTTGGAGACCCTTGTGGATTCCAGGAGAGCCTGCTTACTGTGATCCCTTCATCTGGAATTTCCTTTCCATTTTTCTGGGTCCAAAGTCTGTTTATCCCTCAAAGGCCAGCTAAAGCCATTTTCACTTTGAGAAACCTCTGTAGCAGTAGTAGTCATTCTTTGAAGCCACCTTCTTCCTATGCTGGAGAATTCTTCTTCTATGCCATCATCAACTTTCCCCTCCTGACCCTGGCAGTGCTGGACACTCACTTTCCCAGCCCTCTTTTTAGATAGGTGTGGGCATGTGCCTAGGCAATCCCACTGAGACGCCTCCACTCCACGCTAGTGGTGAGAAGCAGCAGGGACAGTGCGGAATCCATTCTGGTGGCCAGTGCAGGCAGCAGCAGTGACGGATCATCTGGCTCCCAGTGGCAGTAGTGGCTGTGGTCCCAGCAGCCAAATTCTGTGTTGGTCGTGTCCTCTGTGCTTCCGGTGATGCCATTCCAGTTTGCCGCACAATCTACAGTATTGTTTCTGCCCACACAACCTCTAGGCCTGGTTCTCCAGTCCACAGGAATTTTGTAAGCTTCCCACTAGTGTTTTTTTTCTAAAGAATCTTTTTGAAGTATAATTCACATACCATATAATTCACCCATTTAAAGTGTACAATTCAATGTTTTTTAGTAAATTCATGGGATTATGCAACCATCACTACAATGTAATTTCACTACATTTTCATCCTTCCAGACAGAAACCCCACAGCCATTAGCAGTCACTTCCCATTCTTTCCAACCCTCAGCTCTAGGCAACCACCAATCTCTTCTGTCTGACAGATTGTCTATTCTGGACATTTCATGTAAAGGGAATCACACAATTTTTTTTGTGACAGGCTTCTTTAACTTAGCACTGGGGATCTTAACCAGGGGTCCACGGACCCTGTGGAAAGATTTCAGGGGGTCCGTGAGCTTGAATTGAAAATTTAAAAAAGCATTATTCTTGTGGAGATGTGTTAGTGTGGGTGTGATATATTTATTAAATAATACACAGTATAGTGTGGACTCAGTAAGGGGTCCATGGTTTTCACCTGACTGGCAAAGGGGTCTGTGGAATAAAAAAGGTTAAGAACTCCTGACTTAGCATAAAATTTTCAAGGTTTATCCATGTCATAGCGTGTGTCAGTACTCCATTCCTTTATATGGCTGAATAATTCCCCATTTACCACATTTACCCATTCATAGTTTGTAGACATTTGGTTATTTCTACTTTTAAAAATTGAGGTGATTCTGGGATGGTGATGCCCATCCAAGATGTGTTCATCAATTGTGGCAAATGTACCACACTAGTGAAGGATGTTGTTGATGTGGGAAAATGTGGAAGGGCTAGAGAGCTGGGCTTATGGGACTCCCCTATATTTTTTATGTAACATTTATGTAATCTATTTCTTTAAAAAAATTTTTTAAAGTATATTTAAAAAATTGAGGTGACATTCATATAACATAAAAGTAACTATTATTATTTTTTATGGGGAGGTCCCAGGGATCAAACCCAGGTCCCTCCATATGGGACACGGATGCCCTACCATTTGAGCCACATCTGTCCCCCAAAAGTAACTATTATAAAGTGAATATTTCAGTGGTATTTACACCATTTCTATGTAGCTCAAAACACTTTCATCATCCCAAACTAAAACTCCATGCCCATTAAGTAGTTATATCCCATGCCTCCCTCCCTCAGCCCCTGGCAACCACCAGTCTGCTTTCTGTCTCCATAGATTTACCTATCCTGGATATTCCATACAAATGAAATAATAAAATATGTGATCTTTTTTGGTCTGGCTTCTTTCACTTAGTATAATGTTTTTGATGTTTATCCAGGTTGTAGCCTATATCGGTATGTAATTTCTTTTCATGGCTGAATATTACTACATTGTATGGATATACCACAGTTTATTTCTCCATTGATCTGTTGATAGATTTTGGGTTGTTTCCACTTTTTGGCTATTGTGAATAATGTTTCTGTGAATATTATATACAAGTATTTATTCAAGTACTTTTTTTTTCAGTTCTTTTTGGTATACCTAGAAGTGAAATTGCCAGGTCATATGGTAATTCCATGTTTTTTGAGGAATTTTCAGACTGTTTTTCAAAGTGGCTGCCCCATTTACATTCCTCCCAGCAGTGCATAAGGTTCCAATTTTTCCACGTCCTAATCAACACTTGTCATTGTCTGTCTTTTTGATTACAGTCATCCTAGTGGGTGTGAAGTGATATTTCATTGTGGTTTTGCCCACTCGCTTTTAAATAAATTCCTTTCTGGTTAAATTTAGATTTTTGTAACTAGAACCCTGAGTGATCTGTTCCTCATTCAGCTTCCATTAGTCTCTCCCATCTCTGAACTCTACTACACAATTGAGCACTTATCCGTTCTCTGGGTTTAAGATACTTTCTTCCTAAAAAAGAAAAAAGAAAAAGATACTTTCATCCTGTCCTGGGTTGTAAGCTCTGGGGGTCAGGGAGCCTATCACCTACTTCTGTGTCCACCCCCCCCGCCCCCCGCCACACACACAGTGCCTAACATGGAGCTCAGCAATCAGGAGGCTTTAAGCACATACTAGCTAATCGGAGGACTGTTGATCGGTTGATCAAAACAACTCCTTGCTTACCAATTGTGGAAACATGTCTTTTGTGCTCTCATTAAGGAAACTCAAACAGGAAGACATATAGCAGGTGCTGGGAACATAAATTTTGGAGACTGGTTAGATTTGAGTTCTAATTCTATCTCTACTAGTTACTAGCTGTGGGGTTCTGGGTCTGTTAATTAACCTCTCTGAGTCTTGGCTTTACTATTTTAAAAACAGAGGTAATAAAAAATATCCCAGAGAAGTGTTATGAGGATAAAACTGCATCCTGTGTGTAAAATAGCAGAACAATGGTGCATAGAAATTGCTCAATAAATATTAGTTTCCTCTGCCCTCCTATCCTCCACCTCCAGTAATCTGGCATAGAGATGTATTCTAGCTGTGTTTACCATTTTATGGCTTTATCGGAAGGACAGAGCAAGACTGCTGCTCCCATGATTTAAGTAATGTTCTTTCAAAAGAATATTATGTTGATGGGCTAAGGCAATGAGAATCAGGATAGAAAGGAAAGACCTTGACCAAACCCAATTTAGAGAGCAGAGAGCTGTTGATTTTAGAGGTCAAAGATGACGTTGCCACTGTGAAGGGAGGAACAGGATACAAGGGATGCCTGAGCTCTGCTGTTTACATGTCCTGTTTCCCCAAAGGACTCTTTTTTTGGGTTATGACTACATAGCCGTAGAATCTTTTTGAAGTGAAGTTGATGCTTATTTCAGATGACCTATTTCTATGGGCATTCTGGGATCTGACTGGATGGAGCCATGTGTACATCACAGGCTGAAGGATTAATTGTGGCTGGCATGAGTGGTAGTGTCTTAAATGGGAAAACCGGTAACTGTGGCAGCTGTCTGTACGCATTGCACATTCAGAGAAAGCTTCCATCCTGGAGGGCTTAAAATAAAGCACTTAATTCAGTGAAACTTCTCATAGCACTGTTGTGAGGGGCTTGAGCCGACATCTGTGTGAACAATTTATGGGAGTTGAATCTGATTTCTGGATGAGCCTCATCTGGATGATAATATATAGTGTTAAAGTTTCCTTTATCTTTTTTTTTTTTTAAGATTTATTTATTCCCCCCACCTTGTTGTTTGCGATAGCTGTCTGCTCTCTGTGTCTGTTCCTTATGTGCTGTCTCCTTGTCTTCTTTTTTTAGGAGGCACTGGGAACTGAACCCCGGGACTTCCCATGTGGTAGGTGGGCCTCCAACTGCTTGGGCCACATCCGCTTCCCTCTCTCTATATATATTTTCTAAGATTTATTTTATTTATTTATTTATCCCCACCTTGCTGCTTGTGCTCGCTGTGTCCATTTGCTGTGCGTTTTTCTGTGTCTGCTTGTCTCCCTTTGTTGTGTCATCTTGCTGCACCAGCTTACCGCGCTGCCCAGGCTGGCTTGCCGTCACCAGGAGGCCCTGGAATTGAACCCGGGGCCTCCCATATGGTAAACGGAAGCCCAACCACTTGAGCCACATCTGCTTCCCCCTCCTTTATTTTTTACCAGGTCATTTAAATTCTTTTAGCAGAGGTCAAAATCCTGTTACTGATTCCGAAGTGAGAATTCAGATGTCATAAAAACCTGGAAGGGTTAATAGACTAGTAAACATCTTTGTTACTGTGTAAATTACCAGACACAGGGCATTTGTGAGAGTAGGTTTTAGTAGTGAAGAGATCATGAGGTAACCAAATTCCTAAACAGGAATGAAGGATAAAATTGCATGGAGAATAGGGAGGCTGCAGACTTGGAAATTAGCTTCTTGGTTTTCCCAAGGGCCAATCTTATCTGATTTCTTTCAGGCAGTCAACATACATTTAGTGAACATCTACTATGGCCCAAGTTCTGTGCTGGGGACTTGGATGACAAAGAAGGGCTTTATTGTGAAGATCCTTCATGCTGTGCATAGACCTGATCTGTCTCCTGTAGCTTGAATCCTGGAGTTCAAAGTCTGAATTCTAGCTTACTCTAGCTGAGGTATAGCCAGACTGCAGACTTGTGAGCATGAGAATAAGGGATTGTTCTGAAAACATTAGGGAACCACTGGGAAATTTTAATCAGAGCAGGGGCTTCATAAGTTTTATATTTTAAATGATCTCTGGTTGCAGTGGATTCCTGGGTAGCCACTGCTTCTTTAGCTTGAGTACCAGAATGAGACTTATGGAGCAGTACTCAAGCCCCAAGAAGTTTCTAGTCTGAAGATAATGAGAATAAAGTGGAGCATATCTGTAGCTTGCAGCCTAAAGAATGCATTAAAGAAGGCAAGACTGGAAGCAGGTACAACAATGAGGAGACTGTTGCCACCATCTAGGCTTGAACTTAGGAAGTGGGAGTGCGAGTGGGATGGAGAGGGCATATTTTGAAGATAGAGTTAACTGGTGATTGATTGATTGATTGGATATGAGAGTTGTGGAAGGAGAAGGAGTTAAGAGTGACTTGGCTGATCAACAAGGTGGATGGTAAAACTCTTCACTGAGATAGAGCACTCAGAAAAAGGTACATTTTTTCTCCCAGTGGGAGGTAGCGGGGTGTGTGTGTGGGTAGACAGATGTATTTTAAAACATATAGAATTTGTGTACCCATGAAATGTCCAAGTTATGTCCAGGAGACATTTAAATATTCAGATCTGGAGCATAGGAGAGGGATCTGGGCTGGAGACTTCAGCAAACAATATTTTCAGAAACCTCACAAACATATGAATCTTCCAAGAGAGATTCTGTAGTCTGAGAGTAAAACAGGGCCAGGGACTGAACTCCAGAGAGCATGGGAGTTGAAAGCACAGGTCAAAATAGTGGCGCCTGGAAAGGAGATTCAGAAGAGCCTGCAGAATAAGAGACAGTGGATTCATTAAAAAAAAAGAGTTGTGCAGGAGCAGGTGTAGCTCAGTGGTTGAGTGGTGTGAGGTCTGGGGTTTATTCACTGGTACCCCCCCCCTTTTTTGGGAGGGCCCCCCAAAAAAGCATTGCACAAAAGAAGGAGTGGTAACAGGGTCCGTGTTTGCAGAGAGGTAGAATATATATGAGCTAAACATATCCAATCACTGGCACTGAAGTCAAAGAGAACTGGGCTTGAGACCTGGCGCAGTAATTCACAGCTATGTGATATCTTACCTTACCTCTCAGTCTTCTCATCTGTAAAATGGGAATAATCTTAATACCGATCTCATATGGCTGTTGAGAGGACAAATAAGGTTGTGGATATATGAGCACTTACCTAGAACAGGATCTAAGACATGTTTAGACCTCATTGAACCCTAACTATTATTACTTGAGTCATTTTTTTAGCCAAAATAAGTCATTGTGACCTGGTTGAGAGAAGTTTCAATGGTTAGTGGGGCAGAAGCCAGGTTGTAGTGGGCCAGGGGAGAGTAGGAGGTGAGGAATTGTAGAAAATTCTGTTGCCTGGTCATGAGGGATAATAATTTGAAGGGAATTATAATAGAAGGCAATTTTGTGTAGAAGACAAACTTGGCATGTTTGTAGGTGGGGAGAGAGGGAAGAGTTTCAAGACAAACGAAAAAGGTTAATTGACAGACGAAGGCCTTAGAGAAAGAGAGTAATAGAATCCAAGAGTGCGTGGTGGAATGAGCCTCCGACTAGTGAAAACAATGGCCTTTCCACCGAAAGTGCAAGTAAGGAAAAGTTTCAAAAGAGATAATACAAAGAGAGGTTAAAATTTTTACTTTTCAGACTCCCATAGGGGCTAGGGACTAGATAGACTAGCCAGGACGGGCTGTGCCTCAAGAGAGAAGCATTAGGAATTGACCTACACTTCCCAGAAGGGAGTTGAAGGTCATGGGTCAGCAGCAGTGGCTTTGGATGGCTCCTGAGATGGGTGGTGGGGTACAAGGTCCCTGTATTGGTGAACATGGGACACCACCCTGTAACTCCTCAAGCCTTCAGTGCAACTATGAATTTCATAACATCACCATTGTAGAATTTCTTGCGGAAAATGGTGAAGGGGCCAAAGTGAGTATCCTGGCCGCCAGGGAGTCTGTGGAGACAAAACAAGGATGCAGGAGAAATAGACAAGGCAAAGGCAAGTAAGTGTCGTATTTGCATAAGCCTTAAGGGGGATCTCTAAATTTATACAGGTAGGGAAACTGGGGGTTTAGGGTTTAGGCCAAGTTACTTAAGTTTCTGATAGACAGAGGGACATCCAAAGTGACATCTCAGTTACATAAGTTTGTTAGGGAGAGGGTGTAAGTGGGGTTGAATAGATCAGTAATTTTGTTGAGGTTGTTCCTACTTTATGATATATATATATATATATAATTTTTTCCCCCAGCTACATGGGAGGCAAAGTTATTCACTATGAGTTCTAGGAGTGCTGGTAGACTAGGGGCTTGAGGACATTGATGATAGTGAAATCATTTACAGGCCTATATGATTATCCTCAGAGGAGCTCCATATTCAAATTGTAGGACCCCTGGAGGCAGAAAGTTGGCTTAGCTCCATTTGGAGTTCCATCAGATTGAAATTTCACCAACTGGGTTCAGTAGAGAATAAGCAAGAGAGTATGTGCAAATCAGAAAAGGAGTGATTCGATTGATGGATCACTGATAGATATTCTCCATGTTTTTGGGAGACAGTACAGGGAAAAAGTCTGGATTTATAAATATATAAATTAGGGCAGTGTCTTTATTTCAAGGCAAAATAATCTAATTTTTTCTCACTTTTCCAAGTCCCTACTGTGTATTTAATTTCACAACTGACATTGCCATATTGAACTTTAAATAATGAAATCAATTTGTTTGAAAAATAACTCTGATGAAAACTCATTTTGCATACAGTTTTTCAGAAATATGTCATTTGTGTAAGGTAAGGCACACCTGTGCCAAGAATTTATAGTAAGCTTATATTTAAAGCATATTTATATATATCACCTAATTAAAAACATTAATAATAACAACCTTCTACCTACTAGTGTAGCAGGGACCAACAAGAATCATCTCCTTATTGCAGGTAGGGAAACCAAAGCATGGTGAGACTGAATCACTTCCTCCTGGGACTTTTGTATTCCAGAGCATCCTAGTTCCTGAATATGTGGTATATCGTGTAAACTTCCAAACAAGAATAGTGAACAAATAAGCTATCATTTATTAATATTTATGGAGCCCTTGTGTCATGCTCAGTTTTTGGTGAGTACTATAAATTATTAAAATAAAGATGTGTAATGTATATTTCTGGACTCAAAAGTCCTATAATCAGGTTAGATAGACTAATTCTTAACACAGGAAAAGCTTATAAAGCATATTAAAGATAAAGAAAAATTTCAGATGTCAGGAAAAATCCTGAGACAGTGTGATGTGACCAGTGAGTAGAAGAGACAATAACTGCTATATGAGGTCAGAGGAAAGAATAGGTCAGAATGGGCTGAAGTTGACAGAGAAGGCTTCATGCAAGCATGGGAATATAACGGTACCTTGGAGAAGGGTAGTAGTTGGAAAGCTGTCATTATCATTATCATTTTGCTTATACAAGTGAAGTTGTATAAATATGGAACCTCTGGGGACTCTTTCAGACAGAAGTCTAAAAATAATTCCCTTTGAGTAAGCATCAAGAGGAGGGAGAGGTGGGAGAAAGTATATTACAGACTAAATTAACTAACAATTATTTTTCTTTTTCCTTTGATAACTGATTCTGCTGGATTTGGTTGAATTTACTTAGGGTTCTCACTACCCCATATCACATACATATCTCCCCTGTGCATAAAATTTCGGCATTTGTAATATGAGTGGCCCCTCCAGCTGCCCTAGTTCTCAGTACTCTATTATGCTTTGTTTCTCCATGAAGTAAAATATGTCTTCTTCCCAAGTATTGTTAGTTTTCCATAATATCCTCATCAGAGTTGCCTGAGGCATTCTCATGGGGTTGTCAAACAATGCAGCCTGGATAGACTCAAGGCAGAGCAGGGTGTTCTACTCCCCATTTCTCAACTAGAAAAAGTGGTGGATAAGGGCTGTGAATATTAGCAGTCTGGAGTTCCTACCCACCTGAAGACTGGATGGTCAGGTGATAGGGGTTGAAAGGTCATTGAGTAGCAACTATCACTAGAGTCCTTTAAATTCACTCACTGGGTACCTTCCAGGCCGTAGATCAACATTGGAACAACCCATCAAGAATGGGTCCAGGAACATATCTTCAAGACCTGGCATTTGGTAATGCATTCTTAGAAATGACACCAAATGCATGAGCATCAGAAGAAACAATAGATAATTTGGCTTCACCAAAATTAAAAACTTTGTACATCAAAGGACATTATCAAGAAAGTGAAAAGACCATCTACAGAATGGGAGAAAATAGTTGCACACCATATATCCAATAAGGGCTTAATATCCAAAATATATGGAGAACTTTTATAATGCAACAACAAAAAGACAAACAACCCAATTAAAAAATGGGCAAAGGACTTGAATAGACGTTTTTCCAAAGAAGATATACAAATGGCCAATATGCATATGAAAAGATACTCAACACCATTGGCCATTAGGGAAATGCAAATCAAAACCACAATGAGATACCACTTTTCACTCATAAGGATGGCCATTAAAAGAACATCACACACACACACACACACACACACACACACACACACACAAAGAACATGACAGAAAATAACAAATGTCACAGAGGATGCAGAGAAATTGGAATTCTAGTGCAACCATTGTGGAAAGCAATATGGCAGTTCCTCAAAAAGTTAAATATATTACCATATGACCTGGAAATTCTACTTCTAGGTATTACCTAAAGAGAGTGAAAAACAGTGTCTCAGATACCTATATATTAGTGTTTATAGCAGCATTATTCACAATAGCCAAAAGGTGTAAACAACCCAAATATCCATCAACAAATAAACAAAATGTGGCATATAGACACAATGGAATATTATTCAGCCATAAGAAAGAAGGAAGTTCTGAGACTTGCTGCAACAGAAGAACCTTGAACAGGAAGCGGGAGTGGCTCAGTTGATAGAGCCCCTGTTTATCATATGGGAGGCCCCGGGTTCGCTTCCCGGGGCCTCCTTGTGAGGGCAGGCCGGCCAGCGCGGTGCGAGGGGCTGATGCAGCAGGACCTCACAGCGAGGGGAAGATAAGCAGACACGGAGAAGACACACAGCAAATGGACACAGCAAACACAAGCAGCAAGTGGGTGATAAATAAATAAATAAATAAATAAATAAATAAATAAATAAATCTTTAAAAAAAAGAAGAAGAACCTTGAACACATTATGCTTGGTGAAATAAGCATAAGGACAAATATTATATGATGTCTTTTATAAGAGATGACTAGAAATAGCAAATGTGCAGAGACAGAAATTAGATAAAAGAATACAAGGGAATGGGAGGATGGGATAATGGGGAGTGATGTTTTGTGAATATGGAGGGTGTGTAAATAAAATGATAATAAAATAATAATAAAGAATGAGTTCCTGACATCTGTGACCTAAATCTATAGCCTCTGGCCTTGTTCATCCCCTCACAGGCTTCCTCAAATATACATACATATCTTCTTTATCCCTCCACACAAAAGCCCTCTTCTCTTATTTTCTCCCACAATAAAGTTAGGTGAACTATAAAGAAGAGCTTATTTGTTCATTAAATGAAAACATGCAGCAATCTAAAGCTCTATACTAAAAAACACAGTTGACTTTTGGTCTGTATAGGGACCAATAGGACATGGGAAGTCCTCTTTCCACTCCTAACACATAGAATTACTAGCTACTAAAAACCGTTTTTAAAGTACATAGGCTTTTAACTAAAAAAGAGAAATTTACAGGTGTCAGAAATAGAGAGAATCCACAGAAGGTAGTGGTATTTAAAAATCTCATGAGCACCCCCATCACCTTAGGGTATAAGTTTTAACAACTGCAAAAAATGGTGATAAGTCTCTAGGTCTCCTGTACATGTGGGTAGGTGATAAGCTCTTTACAGGGCATGAGCCAGGTCCTGGACCATGAATGTCAAAAGAAACAGCAAAGAGAAATAAAAATCATTATCTATGCTGTAGAAGCCCTGAAATAAGAAACTAACATTTGCATGGAATCAGTGAATTCCACTAAATCCCTAGCAAAAGCAGTCATAGAGGAGCTCCACTGGGTCTTTGCCATGACCCAGGGCACAATGCAAAAGAGACTTTAAGTATGTTTTTAAAATGTTCAAAGAAAGAGAGGAAGGAATAGAACTTGTAAGGTAAGAATAAGACCTTACTTTTTTAAAGGGAAGGGAGAGATTTGAAAAGGAATCATACAGTGTGGTAGATTGAATCTTCCAAAGCTGTTGCATATAGATGACCCAACAATATCTCCCAGTCCACGTGCTTTTCTTACAATGCATCCGTGATATTCCTTCCATCAAGAGGTAGAATCTATATCCCCTCCCTTGAGGGACAAGCTTCTGACTTGCTTGTAATTGATAAAATGCTGCATAAGCATGTGCATGATTGTTTTGTAAGTTCACAACCTCTGTAA
>JAQZBX010079429.1:0-13982 GCA_029593785.1 Cabassous unicinctus | reverse complement strand
AGGTGTGTGGCGGGCGGGCGGAGCAGGGGCGGGAGCTCACCACCTTGCTGAAGGGGTCAGCGATGGGAAGAGAGCGCGAGGAGCTAGGGCTGGTGGCCGTGCCGTCTTCTTCCTGTGCCCTCCCTGTCGTCACAGGCAGCGAGCAAGGGGAGGCAGAGAGAGGGGCGCCGGTGGGCGGGGGCATTGGAGGCAGACGGAGAGGGGGGCGAGGGGGAGAAGGGAATCAGCCCCCACAGGCATGAGGGCCCTGCAGGTGGGGGCCCGGCGCCTGCCCTCCCCCAGCCTCCCCCAACAGGCCCGCCTGGCGCCAGGGTCCTGCTCTCCCCTCCGGCAGCCCCCCACACGGCCTCTTCTCATGCCGCCCCCGGCTGCAGGCTCCTGCAGGCCGGGCCGGTCCAGCCTCCCAGACGCTGTGGGTCCCAAGTGGTCTGCGTGGAGGCCAAACGTGCCGTGCGCCTGAGCGCGGGCCGCCCTGGGAGCAGCGGGAACGGCAGCCGCCGGGCCGCACGGGAGTGCTCCTGCCCCAGCACCTTGCAATCAAGACAGGGTCCCCCCTTCGCTTCCAAATGGGGTGGGCGGCCGGGGGCCCAGGGCCAAGCGCGGGGTGACGAGTGTCGGCCCTGCAGCGCAGCCTCCCCTGGTGTCCTCTCCCGCTACGCCGGGGGCCACCTTGCTGTGCAGACACGCGTGTGCACCCCCGAGGGGAGGGTCACGCGCCTCACGTCCCAGGTCCCCAGCACCTGGCACCGGGCGGCGGTGCAGGCTAGCCGAGGAGGGTGGAAGCCCCCTTCCTTGCGGGGGGCAAACGCTCGTCCCACAGGCCGCAGGCCCTCCGTGCCTCCCCTGGGTGGGCCTGGAGATGCCCGTCTAGGCAGAGGCGTCCTGGACACGGGCCCCTTCTGGGCTCCCTGCTTGCACCCGGACGACCGCCTAAAGCCCAGGTCTGGACTCAACCCCCTGCCCTCCCTGAAGCCCCTCGGGGCCCCGGCCGCTGAAGCAGGACAAAGCCCACCCCGGGGCGAGGCGTTCAAGGCCCCGTCCGTCTGCCCTGCGCGCCTCTCAGCCTCGTGCCCTGCCCTTCCCCGCCCTGAGCTGGGAATGGCCAGGCTGCGTCATGGACTCCGGGTCAGCAGGCCACATCGTGTGCTCTCTCTCCCCTGCCAAGCTCCCTTCCCGAGGCTGTGTCCGTGGGTCAAAATCCCCTTTTTCCAGCCCAGTTTACGTGTCACCTTCTCGGACGTCCCAAGGCTCTTTCTGCCTCCATGCCCCTAATGGCCGAGTGCCTGGGCTTCCGGAAGCGTCCGGCACGTGCTAGGTGCGTGGCTCTAGGCTCAGGCGGCCCTCCCGAGGCCGGCTCTGGGCTCAGCTGAGAAGCCCGGGGGTGGCGGGAGACCAGTGGAGATAGGCCCTAAATTATGGCCCAAATGAGCACTCGCCCGGGAGGGCCTGGATGTGCCCGGCAGAACCAACGGGGCCGAGGGGGAGGTGGTGGGTGGGGGGCCGGGGGGGAGGGGCAGACAGTGCGGGAGCGCCTTGTCTCACCAACCTTGGCAATCGGATGCTCGCTTCAGGCTAATGGGGGACCGGGCTCTCTGCAGCTGAAAGGGAGGGCAGAGGACAGACGTCAGTCCAGGCCCAGACACGCGGCGCCAGCGCGAAGAACGGGAAATAGGCAGCACAGGCGCTTCCTGTGCTGCGCCCCACGGCAGCCCGTGCCGCTGAGCGGCGAGTGGCCGGGATCACAGAAGGTGCGGGACACGCATCCCGCGGCCAGTGACCTCCGCAGCAGCGTCCTGGGTGCAGACCAGGCAGGGGCGGGGGCAGCGCGAGGGCTAAGAGGGCTGGGGTAGGTGGGCAGGGCCGAGGCCGGGGCGCTGGGGCGTTCTCAGGCCTCCTGTCTGAGGGGGAAGCGGCTCTCGGTGGGGCTACCCCCGGCATGAGGCACCAAGCCCGCTCAGGCGCAGGTGTCTGCTGTGGGTCCCTGTGCAGAGAGCCTGCCGTGCACACTGGCTTGCACAGACACGGGGCCATGGCGATGAGCTAAGCAGGCTGGGAGCTCCTGGGGAGTGTGGCGTGGCCACAGCTGCGGGACAAGTACACACACTGCTGCACCTGGAACTGCGCATCGTGGGATGCGCTACCGAGGACTAGGAGGCGGCCTTGGTGGTCCAAGAAGTATGGGCGAGGAGTAGTCCAGAAGGAAGGGATGTGCAAAGGCCCTGGGGCAGAAAAGCTTGGCGGATCAGGAGAGCAGAGTGGGCCAGACGGAGCCAAGGGACGATGGGACTAGGGAGGTGGGCAGGGGCTATGACGTTATGGGGCACATGGCCATCTGTAGCTGGGCTCTGCTTTCAATCTTCTCATTGTGCCCTGCAGAGCACAGGACACAATCTGCCCCAAACAGGCTCCTTCTTCGACTTCCCCACCTGCTCTTGCTCTCGGCCACCTGCCCCACCCCTGGCCCTCTGCCTGCAGCGAGCTCGGCTCCTGCCCTCCTTTCAGGCCAGGGGCTGCTCCGGTCCATGCCTGTCTCCCTGGCTCAGGGTCCCCAGATGCCCCGCACCTACTTTGAGACCCTAAGGCATGGCATCCTCCGGAGGAGTGGCCAACGTCCCCAGCTCTGGGCTGCGTGTGGCTCTAGCTTATCTCCCTCCTTCAGCAAGAGACTCCTTCCTGAGGACTCGCAGCTCCAGAGGGCAGGGGAGGCAGAGGCGGGACCCCCAGATCCCTGACATCACACCTTTCTTCCCAACCCCCTGGAACCTTGTCGTCTGCCCCCTTCCCTGCTGCCCTGCCCCGGCCTGCCTGCTCAGGACTCCCCCCTGGTGCTGCCCCAGCATGCTTCCTGAAATGTGCCTCTGCTCAGCAACTCCCAGTGGCCCCTTTAGTCCAAAGCCTAGTGCAAGTGATTCCTGGGCACCGTTATCATTATTATTACTGTTGTCGTCGTCGTCACCAGCAGTGGGGCACTAGCTTCAAATAAAATCTTCCCCTGAAACCCCATTTATAAAGTAAGAAAAACCACAGGTGTCCTGGGGCAGGGGAAGGGGCGGGGATGGCCCAGGGTTCTTCCGGGACACCTAGAGGGTGGAGGAGCTCGCTTGGACAGCTCAGCCCGTGAGGCGCGTCATTGCCGTCTTAGGTTCTGGAACATGGACACAGGCGCCGGGCAAAGCTGAGCTCTGCTACGTACCCACTGCCTACCCTGAGCCTCTGCAAAAGGGGGACACCTCGAGGGTGGCCGTGAGGGCCAGCGCCGGGGCCGGGCCTGCGGCTCACTGTCGAAAGAACAAGGGCAGCTGCTTCTAGTTTCCCCCTTACTTCCGGTGCTCCAGCCCGCCTGGTCCTTCACAGTCATTCAAACAAAGACTGCAGACGTGGTGTGGCTTCCTGGTTAAGTGGGTGGTGAAAAAGACGGGGGCTCGTGCGTCTGGCCGCCTGGCTGCCCTCATCCTGGCCCTTACATGGGAAGTTCCTCCCCATGGTGCCTCAGTTTCCTTACCCATGAGCTGAGAACAGCATTTAAGGATAAAGGGGAATCGGCGTCAAGGCAGAGCACGCGTCTGGGACGCAGTGAGCACTCAGCCCGTCCCAGCGCCACGGAGCCCACTGCTGAGGAGGCCCCGCCCGCCTCTCTTTCCAGCCCCTTGGGAGCCAGCTCGAGCCCTGAAGGCTTTCTCAGCTCCCGGCCCTTCCTGTACCACCGGGATGGATGCTTGGCCTGAAAGCATTCATTCCCTTAGCCAGTCCCGTGCCCTGGCCACCCTGCTGCATCACTTATTTCCTCATTCATGAGCCTGGGCCAGGGGCTGCCTGGAACCTCACATCACACAGGAGCTCCTGAGGTTCTCACGAGGACCCTTCAAAACAGGGGCCACTGTCCCCATTCTAGATGGGGAAACGGAGACTCACAGCAGCTGGGTAACTGGCCCAAGGCCACGCACGGGGTGGCCTCCCCAAACCCCCGACTCCTTGCGGAGCAGGTGTAACTCAGTGGTTGAGCACTTGCTTCCTATGTACGAGGTCCCGGGTTCAATCCCCGATACCTTCTAAAACACAAAAGAAACACCCCCGGCTCCAGCTGGTGACATGCACCTCCTGCTGGAGGTCGGCGAGGTTCTCAGCACAGGAGCGATGTCGCAATTATTGCTGTGTCCCCAGCGCTGGACACAGACTCGACACTAAGTGCAAGCAGGGGCCACTCCCAGGAAGCAGAGCTTGGGGGAAGGGGGAGGCCGAGGGAGAAGCGGGAGAGAGGGTTAAGCAGGGGCATGAGGACCCTCTGGGGGTGCTGGATGTGCTGCCACCTTGATTGAAGTGGCAATTTCACGGGGATAGACGAATGTCAAAACTCACAAATTGTCCACTTTAAATATGTACCGTTTGTCGTATACCAATAAAGGCATTTTAAAGAGACTGCTCCTTTGTCTGAGCACCAGCTACGGAGCACACCACGTATTTCATTGCCTGCTACCTCGTGCTGCTGTGTAATTGGTTCCCGTCTCTTTTCAAACACGGGTGATATATTTTATACTTTGGGGTTTTCCTCCTTTATCTGGTAGATGCTTTCTACACAGCAGACTCTGAGTAAACACTTGCAGAAACGAACTGGGAGCTGACATGCAACACACGTTCGATGCTTTAAATATACTTTAAAAAGCCTTACTCTAAAGGTGTTTTTAATTCATTTAGCAAACACTTGCTGAGTGCCTGCTATGTCCTAGGTACTATTCTAGGAGCCGAGGACACAGTGATGAACAAAATGGAAAAGTTCCTGTACTTACATGGAGCTCACCTTCCATCCTGGTGAGAGCCAACAAACAAACGAAATACAGAGCATGTCAGGTGGTGACATGGCATGTAGAAAATAAGGCAGCAGGGTGGGGATAAGTGGTGGGGAGGGATCTGGTGGCTGTTCTTTGCCCTGAGTAAGCTGAGGGCGAGGGCTCTGTGGGTTCTGGAGGAAGAAAATTCCCTGTGGAGGGAGTAAGTGCAAAGGCCCTGAGGCAGCGGCACACTGCTCCATTCAAGGAGGAGCAAGGAGGCCCGTGGGAGAAATATGAATTAAACGCAGGTAACCCCAGCTCCCAGCACAGCAGCCAGCACGTGACAGGCACTCAATACTTATTTGCTGAATAAAGAATGAACTTGGAAATCATGTAAATTCATTATTTTTTAAACTTCTATCACATTGATAAGGGATGAGGGAAACGGCAAAAAAACAAATGAACAGGTAGAAAGTAGGTGCTGGATGCTTTCCATCGCCAGGGTGGCCTACCTCAGGCTTCCACTCGGCCATCCGGCCACAGGCTCCCAGTCACCTGGCTCCCCCACCCCGGTGTTCTCCACCCCGGCGCCTGGCCGCCACCCCTCCCCACTGAGCACCTGCATAGCCTTCAGGTTCATCCTGCGCTTGGGCGGGTGGTAGGGCAGGAAGTACTTGCTGTCTTCAGGCGACTCCTCGGAGGTCGAGGAGTCGTCGGCCTCCTGTCCATTGGTCCTGGGGCTGGCGTCCCCAAAACTCTGTGAGATGATGGTCACTGGCAGGTTCCTGGGCAGGCTCTGGGGACAAGGAGAAGCTGACGGAGCGGCACGAGCAGCCACCAGTCAGCCAGAGGGCCACCAGCGGTGCCGGCATTCACCCAGGGCCCGGGTTTGGCCCTGAGGATGGCCTGCCCTTCTTTCCTGACCCAACGTCCCTTTGGAGGCCCCGGGTGACGCTTTCATGGCAACAGGTGCCCCTCCCACGGCGCCCATCCTCTGCCTCCCTCCTACCAGGGGCCAAGTGGCCTCATCTTCTTTGGCCATAGGAAAGGGGTGGCCTCCTGCTGGTCTTGGCCCCTTAAATCTGAAATGTCCCCACAGAAGCCTCAGTTTCCAGCCTCGGGCCTATGCTGACAATATAAAAAGTGTTGCAGGCTGGCTGAATAATAAATCATCAAAAGAGTGCTGGAGTGGTATGATATAATTAAGGGACTGAAAGAGAAAAACTGCAGCCAAGAATCCTTTATCCGGCAAAACTGTCGTTCAAATATGATGGTGAGCTTAAATAATCACAGACAAGCAGGATCTAAAAGAGTTCATGGAAAGGAATGCGGCTCTGCAGGAAACACTAACGGGAGCTCTGCAGCCAGAAAAGACAAGAGAAGAAGGAGGGGCTTGGAGGAGAGGGTAGGAGTGAAGACTATCAGAAAGGGTTACTAAAAGGTAAAAAGATGGACAAAAATAAGCTATGACATATGGAAGCCAAAGGACTAAACGGCTGAAGTAAGTAGTGCCTTTACAGTAATAACACTGAATGTTAATGGATTAAACTCCCCAATCAAAAGACGCAGGCTGACAGAAGGAATAAGAAACTTGAGCCATCCATATGCTGTCTGCAGGAGGCTCACCTCAGACCCAAGGATGCAAAGAGACTGAAAGTGAGAGGTTGGAAAAAGATATTTCATGCAAATTGTAACCAAAAGAGAGCAGGGGTAGCTATACTGGTTATGGACAAAACAGACTTTAAATACAAAAAAGTGATGAGGTACAGAAGGACACTATTTATTAATAAAAGGGACAATCCAACAGGAAGAAGTAACATTCATAAATAAATACCTATGCACCTAACCAGGGTGCCCCAAAACACATGAGGCAAACTCTGGCAAAACTAAAAGGAGAAACTGACGTCTCTACAATAGTAGATGGAGACTTCAACACACCACCCACATCATTAGGTAGAACAACTAGACAGAAGGTCAAGGAAGCAGAGAACTTGGATGATGTGCTAAATGAGATGGACCTGATAGACATGCACAGAACACCCCACCCCAAATCAGCAGGTTATACACTCCTCTCAAGTGCTCATGGATCTTTCTCCAGGATGGACCACATGTAGGGCAACAACACACTCTCAATGAATTTAAGACGACTGAAATTATACAAAGCATATTCTTTGATCATAATGCAATGAAAATAGGCATGAAAGGGAAAATTTGCAAATATATGACCCAAACAGTGGGTCAAAGAAGAAATTGCAAGAGAACTTAGTAGATATGTCGAGATGAATGAAAATGAGAACACAACTTATCAAAACTTACGGGATACAGTGAAGGCAGTGCTGAGAGGGAAATTTATAGGCCTAAATGCCTACATTAAAAAAGAAGAAGGAGCTAAAATCAAAGCTCTGACTGAATTGGAGAAACTAGAAATATAACAGCAAACCAATCCCAAAGTAAGCAAAAAGAAAGAAATAACAAAGATTAGAGCAAAAACAAATGAAATTGAGAACAAAAAAACAACAGAGAAAATCAACAAAACCGAAAGGTGGCTTTTGGAGAAGATCAATAAAATCGATAAACCCTCAGCAAGACTAATAAAGAAAAAGAGAGAAGATGCAAATAGAATCAGAAATGAAGTGGGGGTGGGGGTGGGGGAGTTACGGCTGACCCCACAGAAATAGAAAGGATCATAAGAGGATATTACGAGAAACTGTATGCCAACAAACTAGACAGCCTCAAGGAAATGGACACATTCCTAGAAATGCACAAACAACCTACACTGACGCTACAAGAAAGATAGGAATTTAACAAACCAATCACAAGTAAAGAGATTGAATCAGTCATCAAAAATCTTTCAACAAAGAAAAGTCCAGGACCAGAAGGCTTCACAGGAGAATTTGATAAAACATTGTGAGAATTAACACCAATCCTGTTTAAACTCTTCCAAAAAACTGAAAAGGAGGGAAAATTACCCAACATATTTTATGAAGCCAACATCACCCTAATACCAAAGCCAGATAAAGGTACTACAAGAAAAGGAAAATACAGACCAATCTCTTTAGTGAACATAGATGCAAAAATTCTCAAAATACTTGCAAGTTGAGTCCAAAAGCATATAAAAACAATTATACATCATGATCAATTGGATTTTATTCCTGATATGCAAAGGGTGGTTCAACATAAGAAAATCAATTAATGTAATACTCCACATTAACAAATTGAAGGGTAAAAAAACACATGATCACCTCGATCAGCACAAAAATGGCATTTGACAAAATCTAGTATCCTTTCTTGATAAAAACACTTCAAAAGATAGGTATAGAAGGAAAGTTCCTCAACATAATAAAGGGCAGATATGAAAACCCCGCAGCCAACATCGTACTTAATGGGGAGACGTTGAAAGCTTTCCCTCTAAGATCAGGAACCAGACAAGGATGCCTACTGTCAACACTGTTATTCAACATTGTGCTAGGAGTTCTAACTAGAAAAATTGGGCAAGAAAAAAAAAGGCATCTAACTTGGAAAAGAGGAAGTAAAACTCTCACTGTTCGCAGATGACATGATCCTATGTTTAGAAAATCCCGAAATATCTACAACAAAGCTATTAGAGCTAATAAATGAGTTCAGCAAAGTGGCAGGATAGAAGATGAACATGCAAACATCAGTAGCGTTTTTATACACAGTAATGAGCAAGCTGAGGAAGAAATCAAGAAATAAAACTCCATTTACAATAGCAACCAACAGACTAAAATATCTACGAAATAATTTAACCAGGAATGTAAGGGATCCATATTCAGAAAACTACAAAACACTGCTAAAAGAAATCAAAGAAGACCTAAACAAATTGGAAGAGCATTCCATGTTCATGGATTGGAAGACTAAACATTGTGAAGATGTCAATTCTACCCAAACTTATAGATTCAATGTCATCTCAATCAAAATTCCAAAAGACTAATTTACAGAAATAGAAATAACCAAATTTATCTGGAAGGGAAAGGGGTCCCGGATAGCCAACAACATCCTGAAAAAGAAGAACAAAGTCAGAGGACTCACGCTTCCTGATTTTGAAGTTTGTTACAAAGCTATAGCGGTCAAAGCAGCATGATATTGGCTTACGGACAGACACACTGATCAATGGAATCGAACTGAGAGTTCACAATAGACCTTCACCTCTACGGTCAATTGATTTTTGATAAACCAACCAAGTCTACTTTTCTGGGTCAGAACAGCCTCTTCAATACATGGTGCTGGGAGAACTGGATACCTACAACCCAAAGAATGAAAGAGGACCCCATCTCACTCCCCATGCAAGAATCAACTCAAAATGGATGATCAAAGACCTAAACATAGAAGTCAGGACCATAAAACTCCGAGAAGATAAAGACCTTGTAGTAGGTGGGGGTCTCTTAAACCTCACACCCAAAGCATGTGCAAAAACAGAAAAAATAGATAAATGGGACCTCCTCAAAATTAAACACTTTTGCACCTCAAAGGACTTTGTGAAGATGGTAAAAGGCAGCCTACTCAGTGGGAGAAGATATTTGGAAATCACATATCCGACAAGGGTCTAATATCTATGATATACAAAGAGATGCTACAACTCAACAATAAAAAGACAATCTGATTAAAAAATGGGCAAATTTTTGGAAAAATTTGTATTTTTCTAAAGAAGAAATACAAATGGTGAAAAAACACAAGAAAAAATGTTCAACATCATTGGCTATTAGGGAAATGCAAATCAAAGATACAATGAGATATCATTTCACACCTATTACAATGGCCACTATTAAAAAGACAGAAAACCACAAGTGTTGGAGAGGATGTGGAGGGATAGGAACACTTCTTCACTGTTGGTGGGAATGCAGAATGGTACAGCCACTGTGGAGGGCTGTTTGGCTGTTTCTAAAAAAGTTGAATATAGACTTTCCATGTGACCCGGCAATACCACTACTGGGTCTATACCCAGAAGAACTGAGAGCAGTGACACGAACAGACATCTGCACACCGATGTTCATAGCAACATTATTCACCATTGCCAAAAGATGGAAACAACCCAGGTGTCCATCAACAGATGAATGGTAAACAAACTGTGGTCTATTCACACAATGGAATATTATGCAGCTGTAAGGAGAAATGAAGCCGTGAAGCATACGACAACATGGATGAACCTGGATGACAGTATTTTGAGTGAAGCCAGCAAGGTACAAAGGACAAACATTGTATGATTTTGCTATTATGAACTAAATATAATGAGCAAACTTAGAGTTAATAGCTAGGCTATGTCACCAGAGAATAGAATGTGGTTAGAGAAAGGAAAGCGGAGGTTTAATCTGTGCAGAATTGGTAAAAAGTTGTTTGTAAATGTTTGGAAATGAATAGAAATGGTGAAAGCACATCACAGGATTTGTAATCAGTAGTGCTAACATAATTAGGTATTATGTTACTGTGTGGGTATAATAGCAGTGTGGTTTGTTTTTTGTTGTTTATCTTTTTTTTGGAGAATGAAAATGCTTTAATATTGATTGAAGTGAGGAATGCACAACTCGGTGATTATATCAAATGCCACTGATTGTACACTTTAGATAAATTATATGGTTTATGAACAAAAAAATAATAGGGTGGGTTGTGGGAAAAATACAACAAATGTAAGATTTGAACTATAGTTAGTAGTAATACTTTGACCACAGATGTTTCACAACAATGCAAGGTAGCTGCATGATGCACGGGAGCCCTGTATGATGCTATGCATGTTTATTTTGTAAGGTCACAACTTTTACTGCACACTTGCTGTTTAGGGATGTTCATGTATGAATTACACACTTCAGTAAATTGTTTTTAAAATGAAAAAACAGTGCCAGGTAGCGAGCTAAGTGCTCTAGAGCCACAACCCCTTTGGTCCTCCCTAACAAGTCTACGTTGCGCCAATCATGGCTTTTCACAAAATAGGAAGCAGGGCATGGGGGCATGAACTTCCGCTTGCCCCCGAGCCTCACGGGGCCCTGCTGCCCACTGCCTCCCGACCCCGAGCATTTCACCACGCTTCCCACAGCCGCTGTGGAAGGTCCTGCATCCCCAGCGCCCTACTGGCCTGCCCCCTGCTCCGTCTCCAGCCTCCTAGGAGCACCTTCTCTGCCGGGCACAGAGCTGCCAGGCCATGGAACGCGCTTGTCACCTTCCCACTCCACCAGGCATCATCCAGCTCTCGCTGGTAGCCTTGGGAGCTACAGCCATGCACGACAACACACTGATCAGAGCTCGAGGGAACCAGGCCCGAGGTTCCACGAGGGGCCAGTGAAGGGTGCCTGGGCCAGTCACACTGCAGCCAGACTGGACGCAGACTCGGGTGCAGCAGGACTCAGAGGCTGCAGTCTGGGGCAGGCATCGCAGGTGCCAGGGGGTGCAGGCAAGAAGGGGTTTCTCCCACGTCCCAACGTCTAAAGCGTGATCTCTACTCTGTCACTACCAGGTGCTCACAGAGGGTTCAAGGACATGGGGGTTCTGGGGGTGGAAGGTGGGGAGACGGCCCACCCAGGCCCACCTGGTCCAGGCTGCCGGTGTCCTTGGAGAGGCGCCGGAGCTTGCTCTCCAGGTTGACGATGCAGGCCTCCCGCCGCACCATCTCGATCCTCATCTCATCATTCTTCTCCTCCAGCTCACGGATCTGCTTCCTGTACTTGTCCTTTTCAATCAAGCACTGTGAGTACTGAGTCTGGGCCTCATCTCGGGAGTGGAAGGCCTGCCAGGGAGAAAGACAGGGGTCTGTTTTGTTACTCATGCTGACCAAACTGAATTGGATTTGGGGACAGATACTCTCTCCAGGCAGAATCCATTCCCCAGCTGGGTGCCCGCTGCATCGTCTCCCGCTGCTTTCTCCACCCTGACCTTTGGGCATTTCAGTCCCTACGACCTCCCATAAGACACAGCACAGCTGCCACGTGTCCAGCTCACGCTGTGCCGGGTGCTGCACTAGCAGCTCTGATGCTCAGGAGTTAGTACTCTTCTCACTCCATTACAGGGCTGGAAGCCCGGGGCGGGGAGTGAGCCTGCCTGCCTCACTCTAGAGACCAAGCGTTCAGTACAGTCGAGTCCCGTCACTCGCGGTAGCTGTGCTCTGTGGAGTCTCCAAGGGCACAGAGTTAGAGAATGCTGCCCCACTGCCCTGGGGGAAATACGGGGTTAGGTTCCTGTGGGCCTCTGTTCACTACGCTTATCAATCAACATCAGCAACGGTCAATACACAGACTTGTTTCATGGGGATTTCTGTTTAGAGACACCTTGTATCATTCATGTTGATTCATTAACGTTGAACCCACAGCCCACCGTGCTCTAACTCACGCCTGGACGAAGCTGATCTAACGCACGCTTTTTCCCCACCAGGCACGCTGCAGCCTTCTTGTGCTTCGGAATGCTAGACGGCACCTCAGCGCTACACTTGGGGGCCATTTTCAACAGTAAACCACCCACAAAAAGCACAAAAACATGGCAGTAAAAAGATGGAGAGAAGGACCCTTGTTCACAGCATGAGAGCGGGCTCCTCCTGGCTTGGAACGTGCCCACCGGGCAACCACAATTCTCGCTGCTCTGCGCATGTTCACGAATGACTGCGCAAGCATCACGCATGCTGATCTGGGGGTAAGAAATAAACTTTAGCAAGTAGGCAGCTTTGGAAACTCGGGATCCGCGATTAACGAGGACCGTCTGTGCCCGCTTCACTGTGTGAGCTGTTCGAGTCCAGCTCTGCCCCCCACAAAATCCAAATGCCAGTGCCTCCCAAAAGCCTTCTGGGGATGGAACTCGTCTCTGGAAAAGAGCTAGGAAAGATGGACCCATGAGCAACTCCTGCGTAGCCAGCGACGTAACACGGGGCAAAGCACCACAGCGGAGCCCAGCGGCCGGGGCGCTGCCCACGAGGCCTCTGCCGGGCGCCCGTACCTGGTCCCGCTCCCTCTCCACTTCCTCCAGCTGCACCATGACGGTGTTCATGCGGTGCTTGTACATTTCACAGTCCTTCCCCAGCGTCGAGCACTTCAGCTCCAGGTCCTCCTTCTCCTCCAGGTACTGCAAGCGACAGAGAGATCAACACACGCGCCCAGCCGCCCACAGGTCAGGCCTGGCCGCCTTACCTCGCAGCGCCTGTCCTTCCCAGACCCAACCATCCAACCCAAGGAGAGCCCGGGAGAAGGCCGGGCCACCCCCTGGGGTTTGTTACGAATCTACTAGGTGGCAGGTAACGCCTAGTCACTGGGGGATGGTGGAGGACAAAGCGGACAGCACACCTGCCCCTCCAGGGGGACACCTGCACCTAGGTAAGGCAGTAACTGCCCGGCATGGGTGACAGTGGCCACCCCCATCCTGCCAGGCACCGCCCCCTCTCCCGCGGGCCCCACCTTGTCCCTCAGCTCCTCTGCCTGGCGGACCTCCTCCTGCAGGTTGTAGATCTTGCTGACCAGCTCCTGGCGGTCCTCCAGGGCCTCCTTGCGGTCGTGCTCCAGGATGTCCAGGATGGCCTTGTCCGAGTCCGGCAGGCTGCGCTTCCCAGCCTGGGGGGGGTGGTTAATGGTGGGGACAGGGAAGCAATGGGGGGCCGCGAGGACCCCAAGGAGGGGCGTGAAAGGCTGGGGACAGACACGAAGAGAGCAGAGGATTTGTTTTGGGAGAGCCGAGGCAAGAGGGGCCTCTTGGGGTCCTTAGGAGCTGTTCACTCGGGAAGATGAGCACCTGGAAAGGGGCATCCAGCCTGCTTCTGCTCAGGAACTCCCTGACTTCTACTGTGCTGCCCCCTCTTCTCAGAGCCCAGAGAGGCAGCTGATGCTAAAGCACCTGATCAGGACAACGAAGGGAAGGCTGCTCTGCCTTCCCGAGGCCGCTGCCTACCCTGAACCATCGACGAGTCTGCTCCCCTGAATGCGGGCTCAGCCCTGCTTGAAACAGAGCCCAATACGCCAGGTGGTCTTCCTGGGTGCAGGGATTCTGGAGGAAGGGAAGATGCCTGTTTTCTTTCCCTGCAGGTTTGTTGTTGCTTTTTTTAACATGCTATTTCTCAGCAACTTCCTCTTATACTCACAAATGATTCTGTGGTGATAAGTGCGGGATGTTTAACAAATCACACAGTTTATTGTGGAGTTTCTTGGCATTTTAAAGGCAAGTAGGTGCCCCAGAGATACTGCCCTCTTCTTGTAGGGTCTGGGGCACTGGTTTTCTTGTGAATGGTGATTTTCA
>JAQZBX010079428.1:0-13990 GCA_029593785.1 Cabassous unicinctus | reverse complement strand
GGAATGAACTATGGACTAAAGTAGACTTACTGGTATTCTACTATAGACTTATTGTGATTCTAGCAAAGGGAGTGAGAAAAACAGGTGTAATATGTGGGTATTTTGGGGACTTTGGAATTGTCCTGAATGACATTACAATGACAGAAACAGGACATTACGTATCTTGCCATAACCTACAAAATTGTGCAGGCAAGAGTGCAAACTACAATGTAAACTATAATCCCTGCTTAGTGGCAATGCTCCAAAATGTTTTCATCAATTGTAATGAATGTACCCCACTAATAAAGGATGTTGTTAATGTGGGAAAATGTGGGAGATGTAGGGAGCGGGGCATATGGGAATTCCCTATATTTTTATGTAACATTTATGTAATCTAAGTATCTTTTAAAAAAAATAAAAAATATATTTTAAAAATTATTATTAATATCAACACTTGTGGTTTCATTGTCTTTTAGTGGCACTGCTTTTCCTGTAATGAGGGGATCTTTGCATCAGCCTTTGTAAATCTTCATTCATTAATAGTTTCAGTCTTCAAACTTGTCATTCATTTAGTTAGCAACTACTGAGCACCAACTATGGGCCAACACTTGTCTTAGGTTCTGGAGATACAAATATTTAGCTGTCCCCTGCCTCATGGGGCTCTCAGCTCAAGGGAGGAGACAGTGATGCACATAACGGTAGTGGTGACTGTGATAAGACAAGCGAAGTGGCAAAGGCTTTCAGAGAAAAGTTCAAATAATTTCTAAGGATTAGAAAGAGAGAAGTTTGTGAAAGGGCTAGAATTTGTTGAGTAGGATTTCTATGACAACAAAAAGAAGAAAGGACATTTTAGGCTGAAGGAAATGCAAAAGTAGTGTTGAGGTGAAAACAATCTTTTTTGGAGGAGAGCAAGCATTGAAATATAGCCACAGAATGGTGAGGGAATGGCGGGTGGCCGTGGGAAAAGAAGTTGATGACATCAGATGGGACCAGACTGGAAAGTTTGGAAGGCCAGGCTTAGGAGTTTGAATTTCAATCCTGCTATAAGCCTCTTAATAAAAATTATATAAATTTGGTCAGGGTTTACCATGTTCTTCAAAAAAGATTATGTGCCTGCCTGTGTAGACCAAGAGCATGAGTATCTATTCTATTTCACCAACTCAGGGGAAATGTTTTGTTTTGTTTTTAAATTCTTTTAGTATGAATTATTTCCTAAGTAAGGTATTCATTCCCTCCTTTTTTCCTCCTCCTCCTCTTACAGCAAATATGGGTTTTCATATACCGGTTATATTTGGGACTTTTTAATTTAATTCAAAACTGTAGATATTTAACCTATTCTCATGTGAGTCCAAACACATAAAATTGGAAAATATTTTCCCTGTAGAGGATCACTATTTGGGATACAACATTATGGCTGGTTTTATATAGCCATTGATCTTTTAGATTTAAGGCAAATTTCCTGTCTTTAGCTTTTAGTGACACAATCATTGCCTTTTTAAAAATTATACATGAGATTATGTTAATGGTAGTGTTCTTCAGATAGAACATCTGGGGATACTGACAAACCAGATGGAGGATGGATCCTTGATGAATATGCTACCTAGGGCAAAACTTTGAAAGCTTCTTAGAAATTGTTTCATTCTATGAATCTTAATGTTGTTTTAATGCCATTGTTGGTTTAACTTCTTTTTTATTGGGTAATAAAATCGGGGAGAACTGGTTCAGTGGGACTTTAAAAAAAACCTATGCTTTGACTAACATTAAGTGCAATTTATGGCATATTTTTCCTATTTTGTGGGATAGGGATGCACAAATCATCATCAATTAAATGTATATTGAGCAGGTATGGGTCCGATAAATGTCTACCCCACACAATACAGTGGTGTGCATGACATTTTCCTGGTTTTCTTTCTTCTTTCTTCTTCCTAAGGAAGCCTATGCTCTTTATCAGTGGAATCTCAATCACTTTCAACACGTTTCCTTGGTATTTTAGGTCTGTGGCATACATGTCAACTTTAATTGTGAGTTGGTGTCAATTCCTAGTGGAATGCAGTGATACTAGACAGTGACTTGGATTTAAAATTGTTTTTACATAGGCTACTGTAAATATTATTTCTCTAGATAACTCTATTCTCTGGCAATTGGATTTGATTTCTCAAATTCAGATTAGGCAAATACATTTTAGAAATGAGAGTTCCAAGAGCATCTGGTCTTTCACAACTGAGCCTGGAACCACTCCTGTGGGTGCTCTATAAGGACCATGCATTGAAAATATTCAGAGAATAAAACCATGTAGCTTTGAGATCAAAGTCAATGCTTGTAATTGGGCTCAGATAACTGCTGGAAGTCTCATTTGACTGCAGAATATGAAGTGAATGACAAGCTCTGGGATAGTACAAATAAAATCCAGGGCCAGAGAATAAAGTCAACATCACAGAGATACAGGAGACCATGGCAAACACTAAATTCAGTAAAAACAGATGAGTTCAGGGAAATAATGGGAAAGAAGGGGTCAGATATTCTTCACTTTTACACAGAAATCCAGACTCAAGCAGAAAACAATCTAATCATGGATATTTTTTTCTGGGTAAGATTTTAAATTTTAATCCAGCCACCTCATTTGGCAGATGAGGAAACCCAGGGAGGCCGTGACCTACCTTTGTTACATAACTGGAGCAGGTTCAGAAACAAAGATTTTCTCTTTTGTTGCTTTTATTCTATGAATACTTTTAGGGCACTGTGGTGGGCGAGTGCGTGGAATTTGAAGACAGCCTGAGGTCTGAATATCGGTCCTGCCGCCTCAGCTTCAATCGCCTCTTCTGTAAAAATGGGACTAATAATAGCTTTCTTTTTGTAAAGTTGTGTGAAAATGAAGTGATGTAATGAATGCAGATTGCCTGGCACAGGACCCAACACAGGTGGGGCTCAATAAATGACAGTGAATGCTATTAGTAAGCGCCAGGAGTCTGTAACTTCGTATTTCAAGATGGGGTACAGACAGCGACAAAATAAGTCAGGAGAGACTGGCCAAGAGCCTCTGGGTCTAGTGAAGGAAGAGGCTGCAGGGGTATTTGGGGCACCTTGAAAGGAACACAAGGGATGCGGCCTCTCAAAACATTTCTACCAGGAATTGAAAATTGTGCACATTACAAAGAATACTGAGCGTCCAGGGAAGAAACCCCTGTGTTAAATCAGAAAGAGTCATCAAATAAACAATGAAATCGGGGTCTGGGGAAGAGGGAGATGAAGGAACAATCAGTACCACTGCAGACCCTGGCGTATAGTGCAGAGAATTGGGGACATGTATGGAAAAGGGGGGGGGCACATGAGCACAGGTGAGTGAGTTTAGTGGCAATTAGTCATTCCCACCAGAAGGAACACAAAAAGCAAGTTATTGATCTACTGTTTCTTGCATCTAAGAGTTTTTTGAGGAAATAGGCCTAGAGAGATTCAGCTGAAAGTGCTGTTGCTCAATAATGCCCCAAACCTAATCCAAAATACTGGAGAGAGGAAGTCCTGGACAATCTCTCTCTGGAGGTAAGGTGTCTGCTATTACAAAAGGAAAACGCGACCTGCATTTCTGAAGGATTGTAAAACAGTTTTATGCTTTCTGATTGCTCTCCTGTCATTTCTCAATCACCCCATTTTAACTTCAGAAATCTTGCTGAGAGAGTTCTGCATCAGGGAATATGCCTGCCTCTCTCTCCTCCACCAAAGGGGATTTTAATTAGAAGGCGGTTGGACAATAGGCTCAGAGCTCTGCTCGCGTCTCTCCTGGTGTGAAGCCTTCCTCCTCCCTCCAACTTCAACTTTCTTCTGTTAATCTCTGAGACCTGAACCATCTTAATAATAATCAAGAGTAGGAGAATTGCAGTATTTACCTTCAGTTGGAATATGTACTATAGCTGTGGGTTTTTGATTCACTGGTTTAGAAGATGAAGACAAAATTGATGAAAATATCCAATTTCCTTAAATTCAGATTTTGCCAATAGTTTTGCAGTGACAATACTTTAGTCCAAAATACTTGAATTCTTACATTTATGTTTGAGAGATTCAGAGAAAGCATACAAGCTATTTTGTTTGGTTGTTCATTTTGTATTTTAGAGGAGTCAATAGATTTGACTGGAATTTCATTTATCACAAAGTACTAAGGGGTGGTTAACTCCCACCTTAGTGTTCAAAAGCTAAAGACCAAGATGACAAAGTAATTTGATAGTTTTCAAAGTGGGTGGAAATTCATAATGAGTATTTTAAAAAGATGGAAAAATCTCATAAAATGAAGCATTTCAGCTAAAAGTGACTCCTCTTTTGCTATAAATCCATACATAAATCTCAAAGACTGTTATCAACAGCAGCAGCACTTTTTGTTTGAATTTATAATAATCTCAAATTATAGTGATGTTCATTTCCTTTGGAACTGACATGATTTGACACTTGTGCAACTGCTGACTTTAGCAAATTGCTAACTATTTCTATATTAACAATAGACATTCAAAACCACCAATTGAATCGAGACATTAAAGCTATGTTAAGTGAAACTTTGAGGGTTCTTCTGAAATCATTTAAATTTTAACTTTTTATGGGCACCTCGTTTTTAACACTTGACTAAAGAAGTGTTAAGAATGATAAAATTCATTTTCAGTTGTGACTATGAGGGTCATAAAATGAGGTACAAATCTTCACAAAGTAACAGTTGAAATAAGCACCATGGTACCTGGGTTTTTACGGCCCAGTCGTAAACAGCATCCTGCAGTAAGTAATGGGCTCTAGCGTTTCACAACTCTATTAGTAAATTTTGGTTGAGGCTTTGGAACATTCTGGCAGGCCTCACAGTCCTGTACCCAACTTCAGCATTCAGTTTACAACTTTTGTGTTCAACATGTAACCATGCTCCTCTTGGCTAGTAATAGTCACTTTCTCTGAAACGTATGAGGTGGCCATATTGCAGGCTGATCTGTATCTTGGTATTTCATTCCATCCATGTGCTGGGTGCCTTGTTCTAGACATTCGAGGCTAAATTGTACCATTCCTGTTATGATAGTTGAAGTTATCTATTGGGGAATAATTTCTGGTTACTAGACATAAAATGCAATCTATAGGTAAACAAATACCTCAGGAAGTTATGTCCATCACTACGCCATCGACAGCTGGCTTTTATCCTCTTACTCTGTGGCAGTATTAGAGACAAAACAACTAGACCAGACACTGATCCTGTCTGCCAAATTGATGTTGAGACAGGAGGTCAGACTGAATCAATTAGCACAGTTTCCCATCTGGTGTCTGATTTATTTTGTGAAGCTGCTGGAAACAGAGTGGGCCTACAGATGACTGCTACTAAAACATGACCGTTAAGTATGTGTTTTAAACCCAAGGATGTCATTGTGAAGAGTGCTTTTTTCCATGGCTTCACTCCATGTTTGGGAAGGGGCCTGGTGAAATGCCTGGGGTCTTTGTTTCCTGACAGCAGAGATTGTCAAACATTGGCACATGTTAGTAAAGGAAATGATAGAATGCTTTAAGACTAGACACACACTTCTGGGAGGGTTTAGAAACTGTCTCAATTGGAGAGAGAGATTCTAGAAAAGCTGGAAGGATCCTGAGAAATCATTAAACCACAATTTTCAAGATGTAGAGACAGAAAGTACTTGCCCCATTTCAACATGCTCTAGTCATGACAAACTCACGAGTGAGGGACTCTCTGCCTGCAGCCCCGATAGCCTCCGAAGCCTCAGTCAACAGCAGGGCTTTGTTTCCGCTGCAGATTGCAACCCACTCCTCACTTCCCAAGAGAATGTTCTATTGTCTTACCCATTGAAAGTTCCCTTATTTTAATGAGTGAACAAACTAATGAATGAAAAAAAAAAAATCAAGGTTTTCAAGAGTTCTTCAACATAATTTAACAGGATAATTCTGGTAAAAGTGGCTTTGAGGCTCATTCAAAGTTTCGAAGAGAGAATGGGCTTTTAAGCCAGGGGACCTGGATTTGGCTTTGATTCTATCTCTTGCTCCATAACCAGAGGCATAAGTTATTGAAGCTCAGCTGGGGGCCCCTTTTCTTGCTCAGGCCACTTCCAAGGTACTGGGAGGAGCCGTAGCAACATGTTCACTGAGTTCTATATTTTTGTCAAGATTGCAAACTAAACTATTTTCATTTCAATTGGTTAAGTCCATTTTCTATTTCCACTGTGACTTTCCTTCTGTCACATTTTCTCTCATGTCAGGTGGCATTGGAGGGCAGCAGGTGGTTTTGAGATGCAAATAAGGGGATGTTGAGTGAGGGATGTATTTAGTGTTAGGAGGACATATTTATGCACTGGGCTGAGTTATCTCACCAGGTGTAACATAGAGGTGTAGGGCTAGCAGTCATGTGGCGAGAAGGTCCTGTTCTACAGTGTCTGGCACAGGAAGTTATGTAAAAGTGGAGCCAATTCAAAGAGAATTTATTAGTCATCATGCAAGAAAACTTGAAAAGCCCTGAAATCTTACAGCTCATATCAAAAAGAAACTTGATCAAGATTTTCCTGAATTTGACAACTATCTTAAAAATTTAATGGCATTACTGATATTGAGTTGTGAAGGTGAAAGCTTTTCTATACTATCAATAATAAAAACAAATTGATCAATCATACTAATAAAAAATATATAGAATTTTATTTCTATTATTTTAATGGGAAATATTACAAAACCATGGCCATACAAAGATGAGGTCTGTTTTAGTTCGCTTAACCCTGCCAATGCAATATACCAGAACTGGGTTGGCTTTTATAATAGGAATTTATTAGGATAAAATTTACAGTTTCCTCAAATGATCTAATCAAAGGTGATTGAATCAAAAGTTCCCTTAATGGAATCTAATGCAGTCAAAGGGTCCCACACCCACAGGAATGGGTTAGTTCCAAGAACATGATCTTTTCTGGGATTCACAAAAGCTTCAATCTGTCACAAGGTCAAAGAATATAGAGATTAAAAATATAGGAGAAAATATCATAAAAGTTGTCAGCCAGTGAATTCATGAAAGCATGTTATTTTTTCTGGATTTTATGGTGTTTGTGGTGTTTGCTTTTAAAAGTTGTAATTTCTTTTCTCATTTTACATGAATATTTACTTTTATACCTACTTTTGTATTTGTGGTTTTATCTTACAGGGTGCCTAAAAATTGTAAAAGCATCAGGCCCAATGAAACCCGGATCTATTCCAGCATGTGATTCAAAGCAATTCTTCGCTAGACTTAGCTTCTGGCAGCTTAAGAATGGATGATTGTACCATCTAGAATAGGTTAAAATTAGGTAGTGCAACCATGTTTCTGGTACATAGTAGGGTTTCAATACATGCTCATTTTCTTTTCTCTCATCTGAACTTTGATGGGATAAATTTATGATCTTAACTTTCACCTTTATATGTTTCTGCCTGCCTAATTATCTTTTCATCTCCCCCAGTAAGTTATGAGTTCATTACATTCCTAACAGCCTCTGGTCTCTGCTTCCTTGAATCCGTCTTCTATCCTGCTGCCACGGTGATTTTCCAGAAACTCAGATCTGATACGACTCAAGAATCTGACCTGCTGAAAATCTTTACTGGCTTTCCTGTGATGAAAAGAGAAGTTGAGATGCCTCTGTATGGAATTTAAGGTCCTTAAAGCTGACTCTTGCCAACTTTTCTAGGCTTAAACTATCCCCTCCTTCAAATTCTGTACTGCAGGCAGTCAGTTAAGAGATGTACGTTGATGCTTTCTGTCCTTTCTAATTTAGGCAAGAATATACTCTTCTGGCTTGTAATTCATTCATTCATTCATTCACCCATTCATTGTCAGTGTTTAATTTGTGCAAGACATTACACTAAATGTTGAGTGTATGGACATGTGTTATGTGGGAAATTAGCTTGATGCAATGGTCCCCTCCAAGCAACCTAACAGGCAAGCTCTCCTAGAAGTCATGGAACGAAATATCTCTTAGAACAAACTAAAATGCCTGCATCACATGGTTTGCTAAAACCCCCAGTGAGAAGCAGAGTGACTGTAAGTGGTGAAAAAGCCGTCCCAGCCAATACTGAGGTACAGTGTCTACACGACCTCTCTTTCTGCCATATCAGCTTTTCTCGTTGATGGTGTGGTTAAAAGGGACAGAGTTGAGGGTCCAGTAAGGAGAACCACAGACGGATGAGGCCAGGGACCAATGACACACTCGTGCCAGTTATCAGGCGCCCCCTGCTGGTCACTTTAATATGGGCCTGCAAAGTTGACCCTCTCATGTGCCCTTGGGGTGGGTGCTTTGTCTTTGGTGTGGGTGGGATTGGGGCCTGCCAGGGGTTGGGGGAGGGGTGGGGCTATGGAGACAAGTTCTCCTGGTCACTAGCTCACCCATTAGTCTGCCGGACAGTTTTAGATTATATTTATTTTTCTTGCATATGGCACATGTGCGGCCAGAATGGGACAATACTGGGCGTCACCAGTATTGCAGCTGATTAAAGGGATGACAGAAGTGTCATCCCAGAGATAGAGCTACCATGACTTGGTCTTTGCAATTCTTTCTGTCTGTAAGTAACATTCTTTGTATTTCCCATCATGTTTTCTATTACTTCTGTGTATCTCCAGCATGCCTTACAGGTTACCGACTTCTTTACTATCTTTAACCCGTCTATGAATTCTGCTTGTGCCCCACAAACTACTTAGCTAATCACCATCTTTCCTTAACACATCTTGTGAATTTCACCTATATCATACGAGCTACTAGCTCACTATCTATGCTAATATTCCTTATGACTTTCATCCATCCCGTTTTATTTTCTTGTTCTCTTTAACAGAATTGAATATTCTCAAACAATGCAACAAATGCACATCACCGGATGAAAAATGCTATTTTTTTCAGGAAACTTGTCGGGGGGATGACGAGTGGGCATGTTGGGGCTGTCAGCGTAGCATGTGCCGGGGAGCGGGGGAGACTTTCACAGCGCTGGCTCTGTAATCACAGCACTGTAGGAGTTATACAGGTTGGTCAGGGCTGGGGCCAGGGAAGGACTGAAAGGAGTTGGCTGTGGCTGGCCATGAATTCAGCATGAAGAAGTGGAAACCAGTAGCTGGGGAGGGGTTGCCAGGGAGCTCCCGTGGCTGGCCTAGACTGCCTTCCTAAGGATTTCAGGTGTCACCCTGAAGACCAAGAGGAGCTATGAAAGGATTTTAACTGGCATTCCCTCTTTTGACATCAATTCCTATCTGTACCCTAAGACCCAATTCAAGCATGACCCTCTCTTGTGAAATCTCTCCAGCTCCACGTGAGTCATTCTCTCACCATCATTCTGACAACATTTTCTGCCAATTGATTCATACTTATTTACTTCTGTCTCTCCTAAAGAACTGTGAATAATGTGGGGACCAGGACTTATTCATCACCGAAGTTCCTGTGACTAACAATGACTGATACTAAAAGAGATGCTTCATAAATAATAAATATTTATTGAATGGATGGATGAAGGACTGTGTATTGTAATTTCCACAGTGATTAGTATGGCACACCAGACAAACAATGAATATCCATGATAATATTAATTCCACAATTACTGACTGTATTACTAAGAACCAGACACTATTCTAGGCTCTTAAAATACCCTAGAGATTTTAAGTTCCAAACCTGAATGAGCTCACGCAAATGTATTTTTCTTAAATTAAGGGGCTCTGCTGAATATTCTCAAGAAGCAACCAAGGATCTTGTTACCTCCTCCACCATAAAACCACCACCACCACAAACCTTTGGTTCTTATTAGTGCCAAAACAATGAAGCTCTTGTAACTAGGCGGAAGGAGAAAGGGAATGCAGTCAAAGGAGCCAGAGGGTAGCAGGGCCCCTTTATGGTGTCTGCAAGGTCACTGCTGTAGCCCCATCTAAATGCTGCCGCTTTGGTCGCTCCATTCCTCCTCTGCTCCCTGCGACCCTTAAACATCCATTTGAGCACTTGGTGTCCTGGGAGCTGCTTTCAAGGATCTGCGTTTTGAAGTGATCATGTGGCTAATCAAACCCCAAGCAGGCCCTGGGGGAAGGCTCAGGGAAACAAAACAGCTAGAAGCAAACAGGTAATCAATCACAATTTTTTTTGACACTGTACAGTTGAGAAAGGTGGCTAAAGTGTGTTCGTAATTTATTTTCCTCTTAAAAAAGGAAAACAGTTACCACGGGCAGTATGAACACCCGATCTCTAGAAAGAAGTTATTAGTTTATTTGTCACTGAAGATATGGGCACATTGACAGGAAATTTGAGTCTCCTGAGGTGGGTGACTTCAAATGCAAGACAGAAGTCAGAGCCAAGGCAAATAGCTCTTCATTGGGCTCTGCAGCAGAGTCGACCCGGTGAGAGACAATGCCAGCAGGTCATTTCAGGCTTCCGTATTTTCATTCCTTCTTCAAGGGATTCTGTGTGTTCAAAACCCACTGTGGCCCCGTGTCAGTGATTTGAGTACTGTCTCTTCTGCTTGGTGTTTTTCCCACATGTTCTTTATCATATTTCTTTCTACTCAGTGTGATTTTTGATGCTGTTAGCAAGTTGGAGATTAATAAGGAGAGAGGGGAATCCTACAAGACACACACACACACACTACAAAAACCAAAAACTCACTCTGCCTTTTTGAAGCATAAATGCCAGAAACTTCCTCTGGCAGGTGGTTGCAGATAATAAAACCCATTCTAAGCATTTCCACTTTGTAAAATTTAACCACAAAAGGCAAATGTGTGGAAGCAGAATTTATGTTACATAGTTATCCTGCACCCTTCCACTTCTCATAAAGAGCTCAGGGATTGACTAGAGAAACACAGAAAGTGGAGCCATTAAGCTATTTAGGCCATTTACAAGATGCTGCTGGCGGGTTTAACCTCTTCTGTGCCTTCCCAGATGCGGGTACAGCTGTCAGCAGAGTTACCATGCATGAGATATATAGAGCACTTATTTTTGGAAACATATTCTATATCTGAAAACACTCATGATGAAGACATTCAACCAGATGGCAGGAACTCACTCACCCGCTCCTGCAAAACGTCACCGTAGGCTGCAGAAGCAGAGGCAAAGTGAGGCCACAGTGGTCTGGGTGCAATCAATTCTTATAAACCAGGGCTTCACATTTTCCATGTTTCCCTGTCATCTTACCCACCCCCAGGTCCAAACCCACGCCGTCACCCTCCAAAAACAAGACTAGGTTTTAATGCTCAAACAAATGTCTTACTCATTTTAATGGAAGGAAAATGTAACCGAGATGAAGCAGCTGCACTTGCAGCACCCACCTGCGTAAGGAGTGTCCCCCCACCAGCCCAAAGCTGCGCATACCTGTCCTGCCACTTGGAAGGTCCTCCCTCAGGCAACACCAAGTGAGCAAGCCCCCAGGCATTGGTTTTCCGGTCTTTGGTTCTGAACAGATGAGAACCACCTGTGCTGCTTCAAGAGCCATCTTCTATAGATCATTTTTGGTTTTGGTTCTATCTCTGCTCTAAGAGGAAACAGTACAGAAACTTGATTGAAGTCCATGATTTTGCCATCTGTTAAACAGTCACAGTAACACTGACTGTGAAAAATTTTATTGATGATTGAGCCAACTTTACAAAAGTGGCTATAGACTTTAGATATGTATGTATGTGTATGTGTGCGCGTCTGTGTGTGTATCATATATTAGGGTATCTTATGGAAGAATGGAGGAGAGTAGTTAATCCAAACTGAAGCTGAGTAGTCAATATTTTTCATTACCCCAAAAGCTTAAGGCTTGAAATACAGATATGCAGAGGAAAAGAAATTTGATTTTATAGTGCAGATCAATTCAGCAAATATTCATTGAGCCATTCTATATGTAGGCACTATACTAGACATAATTCTTATCCTCAAGTAGTTCATAATCTAGTAGAGAAGACAGAATTCAAACACATAGTAGAGATCAGGGTTGTAATAAGGCTGTGTCCAGGTGGTATGGGGACATAAGAAGGCTGACTATTTCTACCATGAGAAGCAGACCAGGAAGCCTTCAAGACAAAGGTGCATTTAGACCTTGTCACCATTGGAGAACCACTGAAGTCTTCTAAAGAGGGAAATAACATAATCACGTTTATATTTTAGATGGGTGTATCAGTCAGCCAAGGGGGTGCTGATGCAAAATACCAGAAATTGATTGTTTTTTTATAAAGGGTATTTATTTGGGGTAGAAGTCCACAGTTACTAGGCCATAAAGCATAAGTTGCTTCCCTCATCAAAGTCTATTGCCATGTGTTGGAGCAAGATGGCTGCCGATGTCTGTGAGGGTTCAGGCTTCCTGGGTTCCTCTCTTCCCAGGGCTTGCTTGTCTCTGGGCTCAGCTCCTCTGCTATCTTCACAAGGCCAGCTGTGAACTGTCAGGCAAACGGCTCGTCTCTTTTTCTGGGGCCTTCTCTCCTTCCTCATGACCAAGCTCCTCTGTGTGTTAACTTCCTGGGGCTCCAGCATTAAAACTCAGCATCAGAACTCCAACTCAAAAACTCCAACTCTGTCTTTTGCCATGTCTTTTATCTTTTGAGCTCAACACCCTATTGACGTGGCCCAATCAAATCTCTAATCATAACTTAATCATGCCCAGATGAACAGACCAGTTTGCAAGCATAATCCAAAATCTGTCTTTGGAATTCATAACTATATCAAACTGCCAAACTGCTGCAATGGGTAATTGTGGCAGCTGTGTGGAGTGGAGAACAATTGGAGAGAGGCCTGCAAGACTAGAGAAAGATCAGTTAGAAGATTATCTGAAGAATCCAGAGAAGAAGCATGGAGCATCTGATCTAAAGCATTGGTCATGGGGTGGGAGGAGACTGGGTAGATATTTAGAAGAAGAAATGAACAAAACATGACCACTTGTTGATGCTCTGGGCGAGGAAGGGAAGGATTCTAGGCTGACTCCCCGGAATCTGCTCGGGGCCACCAGCAAGATGAAGGCACATCAGCTGAGTGGGGGCATAACTCTGGACGTGTTGATTTGAGATGCTCATGGGCTGGGGGCAACATTCTGCAAATAGTTGAAAATGCAGAACTAAAGTTTCAAGATGAGAATGATCTGACACTAAAACATGGGGGTCATCAAACAAATGATATTGAAAACTAGTCATGACCCACAGAGAGAATACAGTGGGAGACAACAAATTCAGAAGAAGCAATGAGCTGCTAGACATTAAAAAAGCATTTAGGGTGTGTGTGATATAAAGATGCCTTAGAGACAGTAAAAGACTCATATGGAACAGGCTGGAGAGCCAAGACCAACATGACATTTTACTCCTTTGCCTGGAATCAATTCCCATAAAGCACATCAAATAGCCAGTGTAGTGCCTTAGCTTTCTAACTGTTTCTAAGTTAAACATAGTCCAATTTCATATAAATTCAAACTCTGAAGATAGTTAACCAGTTTCAGACTGCCTGGGGACATGTATTTTATTGTAACAAATAACCTACTCCAACAGACACTCTGGGACAATTGATTCTTATTAATATACCCCCTCAGTCAAGGACTCACACTATTTCTTCCTGCAAAGCAACTCATTTAACCTTCCCAACAGTGCTATGGGCTAGTCATTAAAATTATCCCATTTTATAGATGAGAAAACTCAGGTACAGAGAGATTCAGTAATTTGTCCAAAGTCACATACCAGTAAGTACTTACAGCCAGTAAGAAACCTAATTTTGCTAAGTGGCTGTAAGCAAGAATCTTATCTTTAGTTTTCTTTACCTTGAAAAATGGTGACAAGACTCAGGCCCCAACTGATTCCCTTTCTAGTGTTATCTGAAATAAAGTTTTGTAAAATATAACTTGTTATACATTTTCCATACGGTATAGTTCCTGTGATAATTGTATTGGTTACTGCTCTCCTCTTGATGAAATATTCTGAAATGGAAATTTAAAAACAATTCCAGGAGAGTGCACGTGGCTCAAGCAATTGAGCGCCTGCTCCCCATGGGAGGTCCTGCATTTGGTTCCTGGTGTCTCCTAAGAAAAACAACAAAAAACAGCATGCACTGCAAATATTCTC
>JAQZBX010079427.1:0-13983 GCA_029593785.1 Cabassous unicinctus | reverse complement strand
AAAAAAAAAAAAAAAAAAGATATGTTGGTGACTATACCCTGGTCCCATTTCCACCAGAAAGCGTTTGTCAAAAGTTGGCAGATTAGAGTGCTTTGTCCTCTTCACTTTGAAGGAGACTCTTTGAAGAAGAGTTTGATATAAGCAGTTCTACTGACATCCTGTGCTTTGGGGGTTCTGATAATGAAATCTCTGAGGGACTAATCAATTTTACGTAAACCAAACAATTGTTCTGATTTCAAATTATAACGATTACAAAGGTCAGATTTATACAAATGACTTAAAGCCATGTCCCAAGAAAATGGCTTTAAATTAATATGCATTTCCTAGTTATAAAATTTAAGGCCTGACTAAGTGTGAAAAGATTCTAAAAAGGATTTCTATTTGTCCTGCTGGAAGTTAATGACCAAAGTAGTTATCACATACCAATGTTTGTGGGAGTTAAGGAGGTTCACCTCAGAGGCTTGGCGAGGATAAATACTTCAGAAGGGTTAAGTACACTAAAGATATGCTGGTGAACCAGCAGCATCCCCATCACCTGGGAGCTTGTCAGAAACGAAAAATCCTAGGCTCCACCCCAGAGTTACTGAACGAGTATCTGAATTTTAATAAGATCCCCAGGAAATCTATATAAACTTTAAGTTTGAGAAGTATTAAACTTAAGTGAGGTACGTACTTAAGTACAAACAGAAGTACTACATAAAGTAGTTTCCTGTTCTGTAATTTTAAACATCTATCAGACCTTTCTCATACACTAAAATTCCTAAGATATTGCAAAGGAAGAGAAAGGGTATACTCTCTCTAGAAAAAGGACCAGAAAAGAACAACTGGATTATTAATCATTCAATAAATAAATAAAATAAAGATTACCAAACACAGTAAGAGATCACTTGAATGCAAATTAACCTTAAAAAAAAAAAAAAACATCAGGGAAGAGTTGTGGGCAATTCTGCATTTAAAAGTTAAGTGACTCATTCAATAAAATATTTAAATGAATTATTCCTATATGCTAGTGTGGCATATTATTTTGATGGTTTCCAAAGAACCATGCCTTCTAGTAATCACACCCTTGTGGAGTGTCCTCCCACTCCAACTCTTGGCTGGGCCAATGGGACATTAACAAATATTATATGCAAGGAGAAATTTGATCAGTGTTTGCATACTGGAGCTTGTCCTCTGGGAATGCTCCCTACTGATATTCAGCTGCCATCAAAAGAAGACTAAGCAAACCATGTAGAGAGAAAAGTTGCAACCTCCCAGCTAGGTGCTAGACATGTGAGTGAAGCCATGTTTGATCTCCCAGTTCCAGCTACCATCTTACTACAGACAGCAGAAGACCCACCCAGCTGAGCCCCAGACCATTCACAGACTCATTAGCAAACAAAATGAAAGTTGTTTTAATACAATAAACACTGGTATCATTTGTTATAAAGAAGCAGATAACCCTCCAAAAAACTAAGCCCTATATCTGGTTTAGAATGAAAGAGACTTAAGAAAGAAACCTAGGGTGATTTTTTCTATTTTCTTGTTTTAACCTACAAAATATAAGTTCATACCTCAGAGAACATTTAGTAAGTTCAAATACAGAGCAATTAATTGAATGCGTATCTTTCCCAGGACTGGATAAATAATTAGTCCTACTGATAAAGTAAAATTAATCTTTTCTCTGTAAAGAAAGAAATGGAGCTGAAATATCACTTAAGCAAAAACAACCAAAGAATATCATAGCAATCAAAGACCTTAATGTCAGTTTTAAATGCCAAAGCATTAGAAGTTGGGAACATATGTAATTAGGAAAAGAAAACCTGAGACTCAGCTAAAGCTTTGGTAAGTATTTAAGTCTAGAAAATTGTATTCAGGTTTCTATCCTAGATCTCTGCAACTGGAAAGAAGGAAAAGATGGAGGAATGGAGGGAGGGAGGGATATATCGCAAAAATAGAGAGATTTGTTTATCAGAGAGTTCCAAAAGCACTGAAATATGAATTAAGTGAACTAAAGTAGAGAATGATTATAATCTATTTGAAATAATAGTATTTTTCAAAATACCACCATGTATATGCTGCTTTTCAAACTATTAAAGCATTTTATATCTATTATCTCTTATCAAATTCATGATAACTTCTAAGGCACAGATTCTTAATGGGGGTGGGGGTCATGGACCAGTCTGAGAATCCAAAAAAAAAGCTAAGGGCTCCAGGGACACATAAATCTATCTACATATATTTATCTAAGTTTATCAGGTTAAGAATCTATGTTCGTTTGCAAAATAGGTTATTAGCTAATTTCAATGATGAGTAAACAGAAGTATTCTAAGATCATATAGCTAGTAATTGATAGGGCCAGCAATATAACCTGTCAAAGCTCATACCACTAGGCCCTTGCTTCTTACTTTGGTTAACAACCAAAACAGGATTGCTGAGCTGGGGGTGGTGGGGGGCGTGGATTCTACCCAATTTCCTATTTAAGCAATGCAAGAAATGAAGAGGCATTTGAAGGTGGGAAAAATAAAGTGAATGGCCAGGAGGGACCAGCATCTTATCTAAAGCATCAGTAATGAGATCAGCGGCATCTCATTACTGTAAGATATGTCAGACACCCACCAATTCCACAGAAATGACTGTCCTGGAATGCAACTTCTACTAAATGGGTTTCTATAAGAAAACAATCATCTAGTCTACAGATCTAAAGTAGGTGGCTTTAGTATCTTTTGTACACCCACTGGTGGTGAAGTGCTCCTCTCCAACCCCTGCAGGTTCTCCTTGGAAAAGCAGAGCTGAACTGTGGTTGAGGAAAGAATAGAGGCCAAAATACCAACTCAACCATGCTCAGACCACTCTTAAAAATTCTCCAGAGGAAACTTAGGAGACTTTGTGGTCATAGTGACCCTTACTTAAGGGCTCTAATATATTACTGTTTGTGGGTATTAGTGGTTTTCCTCAGTGTGAAGATTTCCAGCCAATGCATGGTGAGAATAAACCTTATTCCTTTACTTATTAATTCACTGGTCTTAGCAAAATTTTATGCCAACTGGGATCACTAATGTCAACTTGATAGCCTAAAGACTTGAGATTAAGGTCACACTTGAATTTGGTTATTACAATGCCCTACAAACATAAAATATATACACACACACATACATACATATATACGTATATATGTATATATATACACGATGGTTTGGTAGGAAACTAAGGTGGAGTTCCCTATCTACTTCAGAATTCTTAGAAAATCTATATACAGAAAGGACTAGAGAGCTTTTCGGTATTATATTTGAACATTTCACTATTAAACTGAAAAGCTCCCTACTGAAAAGTCATTAACAATCCTTCATATCTTGAGGCACGGTTACCAAGTTAATTTTCCCCTTCTTCATATCATGGGAAATATGCCCCAATACAGTATAAACCCTGAAAGTGGGAGTCCTAGTGAGGTTGCTGTCGAGCTATTTTCTCATTTCCAACATCCCTGGTGGCAATTCCCAAACTTGAACCAAAAAGAGTAGGCTGAGAACAAATATAGGCACTTGGCAAGTCTCTGAGAAGACTACTGGCAGACCCTAGAGGACATCCATCTCCAATCTTGTGTGTGACCAAAAAGTACTAATGTACAGTAAGTGTTTTTAAAAGACAAAAAAATCTTTTAAAATATTCACCTGCCTCTCTCACCTCCATTTCCATCTATTCAAGCCTTATCCATTCTTCTGTTTTCTACCCAACTGCCACCATTTGCATTAATGCTTTCTGTAAAGTGCTCGCTGCCAAAAAACAACAACAACAAAAAAATCTCTGGGAGAAAAAAATGGAACTCCCATAGTACTCTGTCTCTACTGCTCCAATAGTACTTGTGGCATGTATGACTTTGCATTTTCTCCCCCAATCCTTCCAGCTCTTTCCCCCTCCCCAAATTGCAGCAGCATTCCTGAGTAGTTAAAAAGGCAAGCCTTTGGAACTGGCTGTGAACTGGTGATGATCAATAAATCTTATAACACTGCATTCCTGCTGCCATTCACCTGCCTTCCCCATGTGCATGTGACATGCATTATAAAAGACCGTGCTCTTTTGCGGCAAGCAAAAATGGCAGGGCTCGGGAAATGCTGTCTCTCCTAAATAAGCCAAAGCCCCCTAAATAAATGCTCATTACTCACCAAGTTCGATCTGTCCTAGTCTTTCTTTGGTCTGACGTATCCACTTCAGTTTGTTGTTTTTACACAGCTCCTTGCCATACTCGGGACAGTACTATTGTTTAATGCCTTGTATGCTATATTTCTTCTTTAAACAACATGAGCATAGGACCTGAGTGGTTTTGTCTTTCTTCTAGTGCCTAGCATCTTGCATGTACACCTTGTGTGTAATCTGGGAGGGTACAATTGGGTGCACACCAAGATTTACTGAGCACCTACACAGGCACTGTATTTTACCTACATTATTAAATTTTATCTTCACAATGTCTCTATCAAGTAGTGATTATCATCCCCATTTTGCAGATTAGGAAATGGAAATTAAGAGAAATTAAGGCTTGACCAAAATCACAAGGTAATAAATTGCAGAGCTGGAATTCAAACCCAGGTCTGACTGATTCTAAGAGCCAATGCACTTAAGAATAAATTTAATAGCCACTGAGCAAAACATTCAGTGAATAGCATTTCTGTTCAAGGTATTGTGCTGAGAATAGCTGGGAATCAAGATGTTTTGTTTAACAACCGTTCTATGAGTAACTGTAATTCAAGGTATAAAATGAAAGTCCAAGAAAAGGGATTGCATAAATACTAAGGACATTTACTTCTGGGGGTGGGGGGTAGGGGTGGAGTGGGAGTAGAATTAAGATAATCATGAGGAAGATGGCAATGAGTTGCAACTTGGATTTGTACAGCAGAGATGAGTGGAAATAATTTTTAAATTGGGCTCACTCTAGTATTCTTCCTAAAGCAGGAAAAGAAAATTACATTCAATAACATCATATTCTTGATAGCAAAGACAATTTCATATCCTTGTTTTTCATGCAACATTCATTATGGAAATATTCAATAACTGTTTACTGACTGAGCAGGGCTGGGAAAAGGGGCGTGGGGTAGGCGCTTCCTAGTATTCCTTAGAATACTTAATTAGCTCAAACACACTGTTCTACATGCAGTCTGGTTTTACAACACATGTTAACTAAAAACCCTTCTAGCCATTAGCAGTCCTTCATTAAGTTGTATGTATTTTCTGCTCAATCATAAATCTTTATGTGTACTTCATATTCAAAGTGACTAGCCTGAATCACTATCTTATCAATTTTACTCCCCAAACTAAGTACAAATCTATTTATCAGCACATATCAAAGAATTTTTCTTTAGAAACTACCTTTGTATAAAAAGTGAGTAAAATTATCAAAAAGTGCCCATCTACTTCAGAGAAAAGATGAGAAGTCATCTACATACAAGGCAAATTTAAACTGTTAAAATGGAATATGAGATCCACTTCTGAAGGAATATGTGTTCCTCTAATAAAAGTGTTAGAAGGGAAAATTAGTTGTAACATGCCTTAAGCAATGAAATCCTGTTTCCTTCCTCCTTTCCTTCTTGTCCTTTTGAAAAGACATGTCACTTTTGTAACAGCATTCATTCTTGTGACAAATGTTTGCCAAGGGTGTAAGTAGGGGGGAGGGAAAGGAAAAGAATACAAGGGCAAAGAAAACAGAAAAAAAAAAGATACGAAACAGTAAGGCGCCATCTGCTGACGAAAGGGAGAAAAAAGGAGACGTTTGAGAGCACCACTTATTGGAGAAAAAGCACACTAAAATATTTCAGCCTGTCCAGGCAGAGTCAGCTAAAAGATGATTTCTTTAGCTAGAAGCAGTCACCTAAGTTTTAAGCTAACCTTCTGGGACAGGAAAAGACTACAGGATACTAAAGAATGATCCTTTACCATCCAAATTTTGCATACACCACTTTATAGGATCTTTAAAAAAAACAAAAGCAAACAACAACAAAAAAACTACTCACTTGATTAGTTTGCTCTTTTATTACATACAAATAGGATGTTGGACGTTACTTACTTCTGATTACGAACTAGCCAAGCAATAGCAATCACTCATCCTGCCACAAAAAGGGACTGAACATTAGAAGGCGTAAAAGCTCTGTCGCTGTGAATGAAATCAAATGTAAGTAATAAATTTCAGAACTGAGGAAAAAAGAGAAAGAGGGGTTTACTTGCATAAACATTGGTATACCACCTCTTTAAGAAACTGTAACTCATTTGTTTTCTTTTCTTTCCTATTTTTCCCTTTAACCTGCCCCCTACCCCTACCCCAGCCCCTACCCCTACTCCCGATACAAAGTGCCTGTATTCACTTCAAATACATACATATGCCTACTTGAGTTAGGACCCGATTTCAGCTTTACAGCTGTAAACAACCAGCTTCCACAGGCCCCAGGTGGGATAACTGAGGCATGCTCTTTACACTAGCTCCCAGAGCTCCCCAGCAAAACTAAGCTCAGTTGCCCACAGTGGTAACTTGCTTGACAATGCACCCTCTGCTGGCTGCCTTCCTCATCTCATTTCCCCACTTGATACCATATGATGTTTCTTTCACCTTCCAAATAAGCTATGCACACTGGCATCCTTGTCTCAAGGGAACCCAAACTAAGAAAACACTTCATCCATAATGACCTAAAGACATGTATTCACAAAGCACAGAAGATTCTTGTCTTTGTTTCTTCTTAAATCTTCTACAGACAAATAAATAAACCCTAGATTGCCCGTTTTATCAAATTAGCATCAGAAAAAACAGAGGTATTTGTACAATAAGATATTAAGATAAAATATCTGGTATTTTTGTGAAGATTAAAGATTTTATTGGACTCAGAGTAATTAACAAGAGTAAAATCATGAATTTTTTCAATTCAATAGTAAATGAGTTACTTCTAAGTCAAAAAGACAAAACCACTTTGATATAATTACTGAAGACTTAAGTTCCAGACATTGCTTGGCCCCACCTGGAATACAAAATGAAGATGACCCAGGTCCTGCCCCTAAGGAAGTTACTGTCTAGAAGGGGAGACAGACATGTAAGTGAATGATTATACTAGGGCATAATAAATGCAATACTTGAATTGTGGACAAAGACACTAGAACAGGGGTTCTTAACCTTTTTTGTTCTGTGGACCCCACTGCCAGTCAGAAGAAAACCATGGACCCCTTACTAAGTCCACACTATACTGTGTATTATTTAATAAATATATCACACCCACACGAACTTGTCCTCACAAGAATGTTTTTTTTTATTTCAGTTCAAGCACACGGACCCCTTGTTAAGAACTCCTGCACTAGAGGAAGGTCTGCCTGCAGGGGAAAGGATCAAAAAACGTTTTCACCAAGCAGGTGTTGTTCTGAGCAAGGTTTTAAAGGATGCCTACGAGGGTGGACTAGGCATTCCAGAACAGAGAAAGAACAAACCAGGTGAGGGCCTAGCCTGTGAGAAAGCACAGAGGCAGGAAGTAACTGTGTGCTCATCTTGCCCTGGCTCCAATTCCACAGAAGTGAAATTAATAATCATAGGCAAAAATGTAACATTTTACCTCTAAATCATAAAATCATTATACTATTCCAATATTACTTGATGAGAATCAGAGTTTTCCATCACAGAAAGAGCTTCTAAAATGCTGTGCTTTCATGCATTACCCCTGTGGCATAATAAAGAGGAAAAATTATCTGGCTCAAAATATAGTTACCTTAAATGTTCACTGTTACTTGTTAAAATAAAAGCCCTTGAATCTATACCCACAGGGAAAAAAACTCCCTCCCTTTTAGAAATAAGACTTATTCTGTCATTTTTTCCCATATTTGGTTTAATTTAAACTCATTCTCAAGTTTCAATAGACATTGATTGCCATTGTCTGGTGACCTGAATTTAACTCTTTAAGGAAGATGAGAGACGGCATCTGGGACTAGAGCCTTTGGAAATTTTGTCCCAGGGTCTGGCATTATAGGAATTTTCCTAGCTTATTTAATAGAAACAGGGCAATGCTACAACTTCATGGGTTTTTTTCTTCTTCTGGACTGTCAGGGAGAAAACAATACCCTTACCTCTTGAGAAAGTCAAGTGTACAGCTTTCATTCTGAATGTAACAGCTTCGAAAGTGGACACTTAACTAGAAAACTTTAGTTATAACAGATTAGTGTTGTTTCTTTCGTTAGAAGACTGTAGATAGTATTTCATAAAAACATAAGAAAAATACTCATAACTTGACAAAAATTTATGACATATATTCTGACACTTAATAAATAAAACAGAAAAAGAAGCTCTCATAATAAAAGGATGCAATATCATATACCAATCAATGAAGAAGCTTCTACTAACTTCACCTTGAAAGAAAGAAAATTTAAATTAAATTATTTGAACCCTAATTATGTCACTATCTTGGCCTTGTAAAAAGTTCCAAAAAACAGTCTTTCAAATCCTGCATTCCATGGAAAACATAAGTGTTACCTCTGGTGGCTAATGAGCACTGCCTGATGGACTCAAGTTTACTCCACCCTGTAAATATGGTTAATATCTAAAACACTGTCTAATTTGCTCACTGCTTAGGAGTCGAGGCAGTAACCCCCTTTCTACATTCTCTTGCAGAGGGCTTATTTTAAGTCTCATCTGCACAAGTAAGATAACTTTTCTTAACAATCGTCCTGATCTGGATTCTCGCTTTTCTCTGCAGTACCTTCTAGTAAGCACCATCTATACCTATATCTCGGGTACTTCCTTTTTTGTTCATTTTATCCAACCCAAACCTTGGCAGAATATCAAACTTCAATTCTTTTGCTCTTTTCCCAATCTGGAGGTATCACTAAAGAAAAGTCTTGAAAGTAAGGAACTGACTCAAGTAATTTCCACTAGGAATAAATTAATAGTACATTAAGAGCCCTGGTCTCAGCTTCCCCACTTACTAGCTCTATGGCCTTTGGAAAGTGACAACTTATCTAAGCCTTAGTTTCTTCAACAACCAAATGAGAGAGCAGAATTAGATGAGCTCAAAAGGGCTTTCAAGTTTTAAAAGTTTTGCTTCTATGAAGTATGCACATAAGCAAAGATGCACAGAACTCCATGACTGGCAATAAGAGCAAACAAGACACCTAGAAAAATACCATGCTTTTAGATTCAAATCTTGCATTTTTTCAGAAACTTAACCTATTCAAACTGCATTTTCCAAGACCATTATTAAACTGCTTATTAAAGAATCATGAAGTAGTTCCAAAGATTGTAAAATTTAAAAAAATTTAATTTCTATTTTCAAATGTTTCAGAAACAGGATTAAAGTTAAATAGATTTCTTGATATCTTAAACTTTTAAAGTGCTAAGTATGCATTGTGAATTTTTAGGAGACCATTTTCCCAAACTTATTTGACCACAGAATCCTTCTTTTAAAATACAGTAAATCCTGCAGATCCAGTGTTCTCAGGAATACCCTTGGACAAAGCTGAACTAACCAATTAAGTATGACAAAAATGAATGAACTAGGAGGGTCAGTCAGGGCATCACCAGAAAGAGCCTGGCTACAGATCAACATTCCCATCTCAACTACAGGTTCTGCTGTCAACTAGTTGTTTGTACTGGATCCAGTTTACCCACCCGCCCAGACCTGCTGGACTCCACCTGCCCACAAGGCCTTAGCCTCCAGCCTCCCCTGCCACCCCACCTCCAGCACAGCAACACAGCACGCAGCCATCTTAGTTCTGATCTCCTATGTCTTAATTTTGCCAAAATGCTGGCTGCAGAGGCTGCCCCCCATGCAACAATCCAAATAACCTATTTCACTATTGTGGCAGTTTGAGATTATTTATGAATCCCAAAAAGAAAAAGACTATGACTGCAAACTAATCTATTCCTCTAGGTGTGATACCCTTTGATTGTATAAAATTCAATTAAGGGGCCTTTGATTAAGCTTCCTTGATAAGACCAATTCAGGGCTTTTGATTAGGCTATTGATTAGGCTATGTCAGAGGGCATGACTCAGGCTGAGTCCTAGCCCCCTTGCTGGGTCTGATATGAATGGACACTCACTCAAGAAGACACATGGGAAAAGAGAAAGCTGTGTTATTTTTTATCCTGGGGCCCAGAGGAGAGATGAGCCATTGACTTCATAGTTTGCAGCTGACCTTGGGAAGAGAACAGAACAGCTGAGACAGATATAGAAGGCCCTGAAAGAAATTAGCCCTATGCCAGGAGAGAGAAGACTGGAAGCCTAGAGGGGAAGGAGAGACCAGGCAGAGATCATCAACGATCTTGCTTCAACACATGGCAACTGACTTTGGCGAGAAAGCAACCTTGAGTTGTACTTTTTTATGACATTGTAATGGTAAGCTTTTACCTCAAATACCCTTCATAAAAGCCAACCAATCTCTGGTACTTTGCATCAGCAATCCTTTGGTGGACTAATACAGAAATTGATACCAGGAGAGTGGGGTCGTGCTGTTGCAATTACCAAAAATGCTGCAATGGTTTTATAAATGTGTTAAGGGATATTTTTTGGAGGAATTGTGAGATGCTTGATAGAAAAGTCCTAGATTATTTTAAAGAGACTGTTGGTAGGAATATGGAGCCTAAGGTTATTTTTGATAAGGTCTTAGAAGGAAATGATGAAACTATTATTGGTAACTGGAGGAAAGGCGATCCATGTTTTGATGTTGCAGAGAACTTGGCAAGATTGACTCCTGATATTAAATGGGAGGCAGATTTTGAAAATGATGAGCTTGGACATTTAGCCAAGGAGATTTCCAAACTAAATGTGGAAAATGCAGCCTGGCTTCTCCTTGCAGCTTATATAGCAAACTGCAAGAGGAAAGAGATAACTAAGAACTGAATTGCTGGGCACAAAGAAACCAGACACCGATTTCAGAAATTTTAATTTACATATTATCACATGATAGCTATGGGGAATGCTCTGGAGTTGTTGCATAATAAGGACAATTCTGGAAAATTCCACGTTTTCTTGAAATTTTCTTTGATGTAGATATAACTAAAGAAATTTAATCACAAAATCTCTCTTCAAACAATTCTATTTTCATAAAAATGTCCTAATTAGCAAATGACAAGCAAATACTAGAAATTGGAAAAACAAGACAGATTTCCTTGAAAAAAATTTTTTTATGTTTTTCTGATAAGTATTGTGGACTGAAAAAACAGTTAACATGTTTGTCACTTTCAAAAAGCCACAAATGAATTTCTCTGAAAAACCCAACATCTTTTTTTTTTTAAATCCACAAAATTGGGGCTCTGCCAAAACTTGAATGTTACAAAACCATGTGCGTCATATTTTTATGTTTTTATTAATTTCTAAAGCATAGACTAGGCTTTGGAGATTTGAAGTCAGAAAGATCAGACATAGATTTAAATGCTGGTGCTCGCAGGGTGTATTTGGACAAGTTAATTTTTCTTTAACCTCAGGCTCCTATTCCTTTCAATGGGAACAAAAATACCTAGGCTCACAGGACTGTTAAAAGTTTTACATAAGATAAAGCTGAACATGCCTAGTAGATTAGGAACCTATGTTAGTCAGAATTAGGTTTGGCTGAGAGTGACAGGAAACTCGAAATATCAGTGACTTAAACAAGAGAAGTTTCATTATTTCTGAGGTCAAAGTCCAAGAAGGCTAGAATGGTATTCCATTTGTTTTGCTGCATGTGACCTCAACCTCATGATCCAAAATGGCAGCATCCACATTTCAGACAGCAGAATGGAAAAGGGAAGGCAAGGGGGGATAGTAAGAAAGGTTCCTGGAAGGGACCACATGTTAATTTACCTCCCATTAATCAGAATTCAGTCACACTGCCATAAAGCAGCCAAAAGCCCCAGCTATGAAGTAGAGCTCCTGTTACTATATAGGGAGGGGAGTATTGATACCGGGGGACAACCAGCAGGCTTCTCCACAAAACCCAACAACAGCCCATTGTCTCAAAAGGCTTTATTTTTAGACAGGAGTAACCTTCATCCTGTATACACTAGAATAGCTACAGCAGTTACTTAAAGCTGGCATCCATTCTGAATGGCTGGTACCTCATGCTGTACTGGTTGTTAAATATTTTGAAAATGACCTTTGCCTTTGGGAAACCCTTCCTTAAAGTGAAGTTCTGTACTGAACAAGACTTATATAATAAGACTTGCACTTTAGAACATCATTTTCCCCTAACTAGTCAGAATCCCCTTAGTTTTATATACTGAAGAAATACAGATCCTAGCAACTTGTTTTAATGGGAAAAAATAATTTTGCTCAATTACAGAGTGCCATTTTCAAAAAATTAACACTTCATTTTTACTATACAGGCACTCCATTTTTGATGGCATGGGCTCCTGGAGGCTGAAATATAGAGACTTAATGGTCGAAGAAAGAAGCCCTGACCCCAGTGTCCACACTCCCACACTGCTGGACCTTTCTACCTCTTGGTCACTGACGTAGTTGTAAGCACAGGATGGAGGAGGGGAAAGGCACAGCGGGGACTGTTAAATCCATTCCTCTGTGCACATGTGACTTGTAGGTGGGTGGCGTGTGCTGAATGGTATATCACTATTCAAATTCAACTCAATTAACACCAGTATTCATTTTCTTAAAAGACTGTTGCTGAAGCAGGGTGCCCCAGACCTAGAACAATTTCTTTCTAACCTCATCTTTCTGAGCTAATTATTTCCAAGAGTTTAAATCAGCATTTCCTAAGCTGTGTTCCACAAGTGTTAAGAAAGAGTTGAATGAAAAAAAAAGTAATCCAGTACTAGGAATATTTTTTCTTCTAAGATGTGTTAAATTATATGTAAGGAAAATGATTTTAAATATCTTTAAGTACGCCACAATAACCAGCCTATGCCAACCCCGGGGCTTGGCATGCCAGGGGGCCTCACTAGGGTTCATCTGATGGCTGCACTAAGCCTCAGCCCAGCCCTCTGCTGTTATTCAACTCTATAATTCTTACTGTCCTAAGTGGTCCTTTCTTCCTAAACAATCTATTCTGCATCCTGCACATTTTAACAATGAGCTTTTTTTTTCCTTCATTATTTTATTATTGATTGCTTACAAAGTAATAAAAGCACATTGCCTACGAATATTCTCGCTGACCTGATTTTGTGATAATCAGGGTAGGCTAAACATTCGCTATATTAGAAACCATGCATGTGTCCCCAGACCTAGTTTTTCTCCCTAGGTCTGGTTCTTAGAATGCTGCTGATAAACTAATCCTGATTTATTATATGACCATCCTGTATGGGAAAACACTGTAACTTTGGGTATCTTTTATCAACCTTAAGAGATATAGCAGGGGGACAGATGTGGCTTGGGTGGTTGGCCGTCTGGTCTCCCATATGGAGGAACCTAGGTTCGATCCCCAGGACCTCCCGGTAAAAATTAAAAAAAGAAAAATATAGAAGGCATGCGGGCCACCAGGCCCCGTGCGCAGGTGCATCACCAGGCCCCGCGCGCAGGTGCATCACCAGGCCCCGCGAGCGAGACACTCAGCAAGATGACGACGTAACAGGAGAGTGACACAAGGGAGAGCCAAGACGAGACACACCGAAAATCCAGGAACTAAGGTGGCGCAGGCAGTAGGACGCCTCTCTCCCACATCGAAGATTCCGAGGCTCGAATCTCAATGAAGACAGGAGAAGGACGAGAAAAGAGGGCAGGAAATGGACACAGAGAGTTGCCTGGTGAATGGACACAAGAAACAGCAAAAACGGGGGGTTGGGGGGTGGATAAAAGTAAATAAATAAATAAATAAATTCTTAAAAAATGTGTAGGGGAGGAAGATACGGACTATAGTTAGTAATAATACTTTGATGATGCTCTTTCTTGATTTGTTAACAAACGTTTCACAACAATGCAGGGTATTTGGGGCGGGGGGTGATGTGTGGGAGCCCTGTATGATGTCATGCATGTTTGTTTTGTAAGTTCCCGATGTTTACTGAACACTTATAGTTTATGTATGTTCATGTATGAATGACATGCTTCAGTAAATTGTTAAAAAAAA
>JAQZBX010079426.1:0-13987 GCA_029593785.1 Cabassous unicinctus | reverse complement strand
CCTCCTTCAGAAGCCTGCAGCTTTCAGCCTGGAGTCCCCGGCCCCCACCACTGCGCTGCCGCTGCTCGGGGCTGCGCTAAAGCTCCTGGCGGCTCAGGAAGCGCCGCACTGGTCTGAGTACTTGTGCCTGTATTAAGTTATTTAATCCCATTATAACCTATGACGTCCGCAGCTTCAAACCTGCAGATGAGGAAACCTAGCGGGAGGGGCTGCGTGACCTGCCCAAGCCGCCCTAACTCTGGGAGGAGGGATGACACCCCTCCCGCTCCTCCCAGGGCGTCTCCTTGGATTTCTTCTCTGCCTTCCCGGGTCTCTGCCCACATGCAAAACCATCCACACTAGCCACAGCCCCTCCCTAAGGGATAGCACGTGTGAGCTCATTACAGTAAAGTGCGTTTGTGTCAAGGAGGTGGGACTACCCAGGTAAGTAAATCAAATAGGACCAAATTTGTAGCTTCCCCTAACTCACTTTGCTTCCTGATCCAGTGCGAGGGGTGGAAAGTGATGCGACTCATGACACAAGGCACTCGGAGAATTGAAGAAAATCGCACCACACAGTTCTTTTCCCAGTCCAGTCATTTGACTGCAGTTGCCGATAGCGACAATCGGCAGAATAGCCGGGACGCAGCAGAGCCTGGGCTCAAGGGCTGTGTGACCCCGACGTGCAGGGAAGGAGCCCAGACCCCCAATGTGGGTGCCTGTCGGCGAGAGCCGGAGAGGTAGTTCATCCTTAGTCAGTGACGCTGCTGCTAAGGCCAGGCTTGGCGGCCACGAGAAAGAAGGACAGAAGGACAAAAGGACAGAAGGACAGAAGGACAGAAGGGAGGGAGGGAGGGAGGGAGGGAGAGAGGAAGGAAGGAAGGACGGACACACCCTCAATGGAGTTTTGAGGCCTTTAATACAGAGCAAACTTTCATATAATCAACTCTTGCCTCTAACTTGATTGAGAAAATTGAGTTCTTCTAATAGGAACTCTTTCCTTTCCACCCGGAATACCTTGGGCTTTCTTAGCAGTTAGGGGACTTCTCCTATATGGTTGGTGTCACCTTCAGAGCAAGCCTGCAGGGAGCAGGCCCGCTGCACCATGGCGCTGTACCCCGATGCTCGGCCACACCCACAGCCTGCAACCACAAGTCTCAAAGCCACAATTCCAGCAGGTCTCAGCCCAGGCTTGCTCCCAGCGTCTCCATCGCACAGTGGTCGGCTCTGCGTACACTGTCTTGTCTCCTTCTGTCTGAGGTACAGATGTCACTGCTTTCCTTCTGGGTTTCCACGGGAACCCTGTATCCATTGAGACTTCATCAGATGTTTTGAGCGTCTCTAATTTCGCTTGCCACCCAGCACAGCCTTGATCCACTCACCAGCCCCTGCCTGTCCTTGGTCCACCACCAGCTCATTGAATTCATCTTTCTTTTCCCAGGCAAACTTCTCCGAAGAGTAGAAACTGCACTCTCTATTGTCTGTGACACCCACGTTGTCAAATACTGTGAGCTTTAACACACTGCTGTTTTTTCTTATTTGTATACAGCATTCAACCCCATCCTGCAAATATTTTCCATGCTTGGCTTGAAGTTCTCTTGCACTGGTGATCACCCTGGCGTTTGGAGGGTTCGTCTCATCCCCCTTTCGTACCCTCCTCCTTGCTGCCTGCAGCATTTCCAGGCACACTGCTGACACCAGCTCTCTCTCTCCAGGTCTCTCCCGGGAAGCCTCGACCAGTCTCACAGCTTAGCTACTATTTCTATGAACATGATTAGAAAATTGCTATTTCTACCCTGTTTTTCTCTCTAACGCACCAGTCCTGTACTTTCTCTGTTGTGCTTTCACATTGGACTCTAAATTGCTACAAACCAACCTTCCCCTTTCTCCGTCAGCTTGACTTCCTCTCCAGAGCTGCCCTCCTGCCAGTGGCATCACGCTTTCTCCACGGAGCCATTGTTTATTTTTTCCCTGCTCCTTGGGCCCCACGATGAACTGATGATTGATCGTCTCTTGCTCCTCTTGCTTCTTCATTCCATTCTGCTGTCACCACACTAATCCAGCTTGTCATTCCTACAAGTCGTAATTGCAATTAATTGTTTTTGTTAATTGCTTTATGCCTTTTCTATACACTATGCTGCCCTACACGGAGCTGTAAAATGTTCAAAAACAATACCTTCCTCACGCATGTCCCCTTCCTTAAACATCATGGTCTGTTGTTGAAAGCCCAAGAAAACGTGGCTCCAGCCCATGCTTCCACCTTGTCTCCACCCGTGACCTCTCTCGGCCACAGCAGTGCCCTGTCTCTGGCTCCTGCTGCCCAGTGCTCATTCCTACCACCTCTACACAAAAGTTCAACTGACTTGAAGTGTTTCCTCCAACCTCCATTCCTTCAACCAAGTCCTACTCTTTCTTAGAGACCACTCAAGCCTTCTTTCTTCCATGAACATTCTTCCTCATTTTCATCCAGCAAACCATAATCTCTGAAATACTACTAAGCAGATAGCCCACAGTTCTACATATATTGGCCAGTGGGTTGGGGTTAAGCTGGTACATAAGTAAAAGTTTGAGCCTTTTAACAGCACAGGATTTTGTGGGGTTGGAAAGTTTACATTTTTTGAAGCTACTTCCAGGATTCTGATTGCAATAGATGGAAACTTATATGACAATTATTCACAATCTCATTTTGTTTAATTTTTAATGTGTTAGATATTATCTATCAAACTAAAATTTTTAAGCTGATTCAGAGTGGGGTCTGTGGTTCAGTAGTGCTGGAAGTACAGAGAGCTTGTGGGAAAGAGAGATGTAAATTATTCAAATTTTAGGAATAACATCACCCCAAATCTGCTTCCCTGGTACAACCATGGCTGTCTACACACAGTACTAGTCATTCATTCGCTTTTTTCATTCTTTCCTTTTATCCATCTAACATGCATTTTTGGGTCACCCCCATATTCTGGGTGAGTATCAAGATGAGCTCTTTCTACAGTGCAGTTAATAGTTGGAATTAGATAAGATAAAAGTACCTGGACAGGATTTTTCAGGAGTAATGATTCCATAACTTGTTGAACTGCCTTTTTCTGTTATTTTACTTTTTTGATTTTGAAATTAAGTTTGAAAAAAAAAAAGATGAGTTCACTCTAGATGAGATAAGAGATACTTGCCATCCCATGTGATAAGTGTGTTGTTGCTCAGTATGGACAAAATGCTAATTTCTTCAAAAAAGAGGTTAAAACAGTGACATTTGAGCTGGGCGGTGACGGTTGAACAGAGAGCGAAAGAGCATTCATAGAAGAGAGAAAAACAGGGCAGAGGATAGCTAAAATTGGTATCACTCTGAGAGAATTAATGGTTCCAGTTGGCTAGAGGGAAGGACAGTGAGCGAAGGTGGGAGGAAGGCGATGTGAGATGAGGTGAGGGCCAGACCGCAGCCTGTAGCTCTGGCACAGGGGAGCGCCACCTTAAGGCCTTCAGGAAGGGGAGCCATGAGATGAGATCTGTGTTTGGGTGATGAGTCTTGCCAGTAGAGAGCAGGTTATGGGGGGAGCTTGTAAGTGGGAAATGACCATGAAGCTGCCACAAGGAACCAGAAAAGGCAGGCGAGAGGTTGATTGTCTGCGGCACAGTCTTAGCATCTGAAAACCACCAAATTTGATTTAACAAGCATTTGCTGCGTATCTACAATGGGAAAGGCAGACACTGGGTACACTTAGTGACACATGGTCTCCTGCTTCAGGAAGCAGATGGTCTAACTAATAACTGCAAATCCTGATACACAACTAAGTCTACCACCAAGATGACTCACGGTATGGGAGAACAATGTTTTCACACACATTGCCTCATCTGATTCTCTTAAGTAGCCTGTGAGTGAGATGCATGTTCCTAGAGCTAACAAAGAGTGGGGCAGGGCTACCACCCGTGTTCTCTGCAGCTGCCAACCTGGCTGCATCAACATGTGCCTAGTGAATGGTGTACATTTGCTCAGCAACGGTGCTTTTCAGGGAGAAACTGTAGGCACGATAAATCAGTGGAAATTAATTTAGAGGCAACTGTGCTTTTAATCTATTAATTTTTTGTGCTAATACGAAGTACAAAAATGGAGTCCTCTTTGTCCCCATTTTAAGTAATTTCTGAAAAATGCATAAACCAAAAACAACTTCCATAGTGAGAATTGCTGAATATTTTTGTATGCTTTGTGGCATTTTTCTCATTTCTCTGGGTGATTTTTTCTTGCATCCACCTGGTCTTTGGGAGCTTCTCCTGTCTTCATCAGAGCACATGGTTGATGAAGGCAGGTGCTCCACCTCTGCTTTTTTGGTACAGTAGACATTCCTTTCCTCATCCTCCATGTAAATGAATCCTGAGAGCAATAGATCCTCTTCATTTCCTCCTAAAAGGAATGGGCTTCACACGCACAGGATGTTCAAGGTCACTTGGTTGCACCCAACCACTCAGTCTTGTCTCAGACTTGTTTATGCTAGTGTTTGTAAGCATGTTATTGCAATTGTAAAATATAATGAAATCCTACATAAATCCTTTGAAAAGAGATGATTCTATGAAAAAAAAAATTGTTGAATGCTTTTTAAAAAGACTTCATTAGACTGCTGTTGACTAGGCAAGGTAAATGTCAAAGTCAGGGAAACATAAAAACCTGGAAAAGATTTTGCACTCATATTGCTTTGTAAATGTCTTAAATTTTCACAGCAGTTAAAAGATCCCAAACTTGTAATCAGAGTTGAAATATTGTAGGAATGGTTAATACAAGAAAGACAAAGAAGACGTATAACCATACTCAAGAAACAATCTTGGTCTACAGCACAAGATTCATGAATAAATATCTATTTATATGTTAAACATACTTTTTCAAAGTATGTTTTATTACTTTTAGTAGATTCTTGCTTTATTTAGCTTTTAAAAATTAATCAACCAGATACTGATCTCAATGAAGACTGTCAGGCAGCATCTGCTGGGTCAGGCAGTGAGGGCTGCAAAAGTCTTAGCAATCAGCTCAGACTCTTCCGACTCTTCATAGAAATTGAACAGAGCACTCAGAGAATGCCACTATAGAATTAGCACTTTCTCAATAATCCCAACACTTGTCTTCATATGCCACATTTCCTTTAAAAATCTGCTGGTCCCTCCTGTAAAATCCTGCCAAGTTTCCTCTGCAATAACTTTCCCTTCCTCTACCATCCCGATATCTCCTTTATACCTATCTACTATTAAGGTTTGCATCAGTGCCTGCTGTCTGTTCATTTTCTGTTTCAGGCTTCCCCAACTCCTACTGCTTCTAATCCATCCCCAAAGAGAGACTTATCTCCATGATTCCCTCTTTGTCACAGCAAGCTCATTTCCCCAGTGTTAAATTGGGACATGGCAATGCAAATAGCTTAACTTCAAGAAGGGAGGACCTTAACAGCAAGAACTGAGAAGCACTAAAGCAAAATAAAATAAATCCTCACTTCAAACAAGAGGAACTAAAATAGCACATGAAAGAAATGCAGTAGCGTGCATGATGATTTGGCCTTGAATAGCATCAGAAAGGAAACTAGACTGACTTCTAGATGAAGTCTCAGAAATTTTTAAAACAGCACTAGAGACAGCAGTTTTAACACTTGGCAATAAAACTCTGGGGTGGTGGGAACTATATTTAAATTTGCCTCCTGGTCTGCGTATGAACTGAGACGTCAGCTCACTTGGAAGGAGATTTTGCCGCAGGGAATCTTCATATATAGCACACATCATCTGGGCTAGCGGAGGGCTCACGTTTTCAAGCTATTGGAACAGGAATATTTTTTCTTATAGAAAAATGTAAAAGTGGCTATACTCTTGCCTGGAGAAGAAATATTTATGGAAGAGTCTTGTTTATTTTGTGGGCAGCAAAAAAACAATCTCTTCTCCTCTTGGGACTCGCCAGTGCTCGCTGAGGTAGACCACATGGCTGAGGAAGCTTCGTGCTTTGCTCACATACTGCAGGTCTTCCCACCAGGAGACTCGGCAGGCCTGGGGGAGAAGGTGACCAGTCCCCTCCATCTCAAGTTCCAAGCCCAGGTCTTACAAACATTTCCTCTACTCTACAGAGGGAGAGACAAGGCACTGAGAAAACAAGCTTCTTGCTGATGTGGTAGAAACAGAACCAAAGGTTCTTCATCCAACTGTTTCCACCACCCATCAAATCTCATCTATCCATCCTACAGCTCAAGAACTTGTGTAATTGATATCCCACTGAAATGTAGGCAAAAGGGTGAGCTTTGTTTTGTTGCTTTACCTTGTCCTAGGCTAACTCTGTCTGGGAGAGAACTTTGCTGCTCTATACCTGAAATTCCAGTTACAAGAATGAAATAAGTGAGGATGATGGGCTTGGGCTTGCCAAACAAAAGATTAACGACATATTTCACCCCCACAATCTTACTGTGATTCTTAAAGGTAGTTTACTATGGTGACCAATTCAATCAACACAATTCAACAGTATCTAGTAGATGAAAGTGACATGTTAATTAGGATAGGGGAAGAAAAGTTGGCAAGAACAGAGTTCCTTCTCTTTCAGGAAGTCACTGTTTTCAGTCTTGTACCCCAGAGAGTGCTGGACTAAATCTGGAAGCTTAGCTTGCATGGTAATGCATTTGTGCATTTCCAAGAAAGGGTGGCCAGAGCTATGATTTTTCCTTCTGTCTCTGGTTCTGGATATACCACTAAAAGAACATGTGACTGGAGGAAAATAAGTTCCCTTGTTTTGAAGTTAGGCACTTTGAACAGTTGGCATTAGAGTGCTAGAATTTTAAGGAAAACTCATGGGTTTTTCTGAGTTCGAGCTCTTATAACAGTGACTTTGTTTTCAGATCGTCCATCTAACTTTCTGTTCACCTTCACTTCTTCCATACACACTTCCGTACAAACACACACACTGAAACGAGCTACGGGAATCTCTCCCTCCTCTCATGTTTACTTCTGTCTCTGAATTCCTCGGCAGTAGTGGACAAAGGGTGGTGAGAAAGCGTAGACTGCCATTACAGGTCTTATTGTGTTGTCTTAGCAAGTAACAGTCAGGGAGGGTACATTTATCTGCTATAAATATGTACTTACCTCTCAAAACAGAGTTAGACGTATACACAGTGGAATCATTTCCATGCCTAAGAATCATCCTCTATACAAATTCAGCTGCAAATGTATCCTATTTCACCTAATTTTCAGTTTAAAAAAATCAACTTAAGTGTAAACAATGCCTGGTGCCTGTTAATTTCACCATTCTTTCAATTATTCACTATCCGGTTTAGACTTTGGTGTTTTCTTTCCTTGCTATGGTATCAGTCTATTGACAGATGTAGTAATATAAATTTCAGTTTTCTATCTCCTAAACCTTAAAGATCAGAAATGAAGATTTTGCATATATAATTTACAATCAAATCCTGAACCAAAACAGCTTTCCTCTGACTTTATAAATTTGCCAGAGCGTTAGAAGATGAAATGGCTGAAGCAGCCTTCTCTGCTACATAGAAGGATCCATATTCCAAAAAACAAATTGTGTCCTAGAAATTTTTTTATACTACAGGACAAATCAAATGCCAAAGATTATCGTGGAATACATAATATTTTATTTCAACAAAACTGCACCTTTAGCATTTGCAAATGAACATGGGAAATGAAAAAATATGAAAACTTATTTTAACAATATTAAATATAAATTTCAGTGAATGAGTATCTATACAGTGATGCAGGCATATTTAACAAATTGTACAAATTACAAGTCAAATTTCATGGCCTGAAGTTTTCTTTACATAGTCCTTTAAAAAGGCGCAGTTATTCCCCATTTCATCAACAAATGAGTCTCCGCTGCACCAAGATCTGTCTTGTTGACATTTTCTGAATTCTAAGCCAATTTATTAAGACCTTGTGTGCAGGGACCAGTAATCGTTGCTGCTGCTGCTCTAAAGGCACTTTGCTTTTCTGGTGAATCAATAAATGGCACCAGCTGATTGGCTCTCTTAGAATGAATGCTTTTCAGGAGTGCCTAACAAATGTCTATTAAATAAATTTTCATAGTTAAATCATATATGATTTATGTTCTCTCATCTTCAAAAGAGGAATGTATGGTTGTAAGCCACAGAAATCTATTCAAATTGCTATTTGAAAAAGAAAAAAAACTGGGATTGAAGAGTCACAGGGTCTCTTACGGAACTCAGGCTCTGAGGCTCAACCCAGGAATCGGCTGCAGTCAGGGGTTTCTTGCTTCCATTCTTCTCTGCCCCTCTTTGCTCAACTGCCTTGTTTCTCTTTCATCTTGCAGCCAGGCTTTCTCCACTCTAGACTCCGTGATAAGCACAGCCAGCTGCACACCTGGGCACGACCACCTGAAATGTCTGGGACAGTATTTCTTCCACTGCAGAAGCCAGCCAGGCCGAGACTGAAATCGTCCAGTTCAGATTCCAGAGTTGAAGATGGGGGCCTCTGGCTAACGCGCCTGGCTCAATTGCTCACCAGGGAATCCATTTCCATGTGTGTGGAGTGACTGTTGATAGTGCCCAGGTGTGTAAATGTGGAGGCTCCCGTGGGAATCAGGGGAATGGGATGGGGTGAGAGCAAGCAGCAAACTCCCAGACAACTCCCCAAGATGCCTGCTGCGAGGGACTCGGACAGGGGCTTCCAAAGTCTAAGATGCTTTTACCACAGTAGATGTTTGGTTTTTATTCTTCTGTACTTTATTCATGTGAAATTCACATAACATGAAACTAACCATGTTCACATGTACAGTACATCCACAATGTGCAAGCACCACTTCTGTCAGGTTCCAAAATATTTTTATCACCCCAAAAGAAAACCCCATGCCTATTAAGCAGCCACTTCCCATTTCCCTTTCCCACCAGCCCTGGAAACCACTAATTTTTTTCCCATCTCTGTGAATTTACCTATTCTATATACGTCATAAATGAAATCATACAATATTTGATATTTGAGACTGGCTTCTTTCGGTTAGCAAAATGTTTTCGGGGTTCACACACATTGCACCATTTATCATTACTTCATTCCTCTTTTTAACTTTCACTATTAACTATTTCCAGACTGTTTTCATCATCCCAATCCAAATTCATGCTAATTTAGCAATAACCCTCCATTCCCCACTCCCCTGCTAACCACTGTTCTGCTTTCTCTCTCTACAGATTTGCTTGTTATAAGCATTTCATATAAGAGAAATCATGCAACATTTTCCTTTTGTGCCAGACTTTTTCTGAGTCAAAATAATGTCTTTAAGGTCCATGTTACAGCATGTATCATCACTTCTTTTCTTTTGTATGGCTAAGCAGTATTCCATTTCAGGCATATGCCATGCTTTGTTCCTCCATTCACCTCTTGATGAACACTTGTGCGGCTTTTGCCTTTTTGCTATTGTGACTAATGCTGTGATGGACACTGGTGTACAAATATTTGTCTGAGTCCCCACTTTCAATTCTTTTGGGCATGTACCTAGAAGTAGGATTGCAGGTCACATGCTATATGGTAATTCTATGTTTAACTTTCTGAGGAATTGCCAAACTATTTTCCATAGTAGCTGTACCACTATACACTCCCCCCAACAATGAACAAGTGTTCCTAATTCTCCACGTCTTGCCTACACTTGTTATTTTCAGCTTTTTCTTTTCAATAATAGCCATCCTAGTGGGTGTTAAGTGGTATCTCCTTTAGTTTTGATCTATATTTCCCTAATGCTAATGATGGTGAGCATCTTTTCATATACTTATTGGCCATTCTTTGGTAGTATTAAACTTTATTTTAGATTTACATTTACAGAAAAATTACACCAGAAGTATAAGGAATTCCCATATAACCCCCCACACCCACAGAGTTTCCTCTATTTTTGACATCTTAAATAAATACGTACATTTGTTAAAGTTGATAAACCAATATTGAAGCATTGATACTAGCCAACGTCTATAGTTTACATTTTGGTTTATGCTTTGTGCTGTACAGTTCCATGGGCCTTGACAAATGCCTAATGTCATGTGTCCATTGGCCATTTGAGTCTCTTTTTTGAAGAAATGTCTATTCAAATCCTTGGCCCGTTTTTAAATTTGGTTGTTTGTCTTTTGTTATTGAGTTATAATAATTAATTATATTCTGGATATTAAACCCTTATCAGTTATATACTTTATAAATATTTTCTCTCATTCTGTATGTTGTCTTTTTACTTCCTTCATAATAGTCTTTGATGCACAGAAGTTTTTAATTTTGATGAAGTTATCTATTTTGTCTTTTGTTGCACGTGTTTTAGTGTTGCATCCATGAATCCATTGCCAAATCTAAGGTCATCATGATTTCTTCTAAGAGTTTGAGTTTTAGACCTCACATTTAGGCCATTAATCCATTTTGAATTAATGTTTTACATGGTGTGAAATAAGGGTCCAATTACATTCTTTTGCATGTGGACATCCAGTTATCCCAGCACCACTTGTGGAAGAGATTATTCTTTCCCCTGTTGAATGATCTTGGCACTCTTGTTAAATATAAATTGGCAATAGATCTATGGGTTTATTTTTGGACTCTTGATTCTATTCTGTTGGTGTATATATCTCTCCTTATGCCAGCACCACATGGTTTTGATTACTGTAGCTTTGTAATAAGCTTTGATATTTGATATTAAGAAGTATGAGATCACCAAACTTTGTTCTTTTTCAGTATTGTTTTGGCTATTTCCGTCCCCTTGCAATTCTACATGAATTTGAAGATTGGCTTTTCCATTTTTGAAAAAAAAAAAGCTGTTGGAATTTTAATAGGGATTTCATTGAATTTGTAGATCTCTATGGGTAATATTGCCATCTTAACAATATTAAGTCTTCCAATCCATGAAGACAGTTTGTCTTTCCATTTATTTACGTCTTTAAATTCTTTTATCAATGTTTTGTGGTTTTCAGTGTACAAGTCTTTCACCTCCTTGGTTAAATTTATTCCTAGGTATTATAATTTTTAGGAATCGTTTTCTTAATTTCCTTTTTAGACTGTTCATTGCTAGTGTATGGAAACAACTGATTTTTGTGCATTGATCTTATATCCTGCCAAATTGCTGAATTTTAAATTAAAGCATTAACTGTAATAGTTTTTTTGTGGTGTGGATTCTTTGGGATTTTCTATGTATACAAGATCATGTCATCTGTGAATACAGATTATTTTACTTCTTCCTTTTCAATTTGAATTCCTCTATTTTTTTCCTACTTGCTCTGGCTAAAAATTCAAGTGCAATATTGAATAGAAGTGTTGAAATGGGCATCCTTATCTGTTCTTGATCTTAGTGGGAAGGCTTTCAGTCTTTCAGCATTGAATATGATGCTAGCTCTGGTTTTTTCATTAATTCCCTTTATCAGGTTGAGGAAATTTCCTTCTAGTTTTAGTTTGTTAAGTGCTTTAATAATGAAAATGTGTTCAATTTTGTTCAATCCTTTATTTGCATAAATCGAGATAATCATATGACTTTTTCCTTCATTCTATTAATATTGTGTATTACTTTGATTGATTTTCAGATAATCAGCCACCCTGCATTCTTGAAATAAATAGCACTTTGTGATTGTATATAATTGTTTCAATATGCTGCTGGATTCTATTTGCTAACATTTTGCTGAGGAATTTTACATCTGTACTCATAAAGGAAAGTGGTCTGTAGTTTTCTTGTGATGTCTTTATCTGGCTTTGGTATCAGGGTAATACTGGCCTCATAAAATGTGTTAGGAGGTATTCCCTCCTATTGCACTTTTTGGAAGCACTTGGGAAAGAGTGTTATTAATTCTTCTTTAAATGTTTGGTAAAATTCACCAGTGAAGCCATCTGCTTTTGAGCTTTGCTTTGTTGGGAGACTTTTGATTACTGATTTGATCTCTTTACTTGTTATAGGTCTGTTCAGATTTTCTGTTTCTTCTGGAGTTAAGTTTTGGTACTTTATGTCTAAGACTTTGTCCATTACATTTGGTTATCTAATTTTTAGGCCTACAATTGTTTATATAATTCCTTTTTATTTTGGTAAGGTTGGTAATAATGTCCCCCTTTCATTCCTGAGTTTATTAATTTGTGTGTTCTTTCTTTTTTTCTTAGGTAATCTAGGTAAAGGCTTGTTAATTTTGTTGATATTTTCAGAGAACCAATGCTTGATTCTGTTGATCTTCTCTAAAGATTTTTTATTCTTTATTTCACTTATCTCCACTAATCTTCATTACTCCCTTCTTTCCACTGGCATGGGTTTAGTTTTCTCCTCTTTTTCTAGTTCCTTTAGGTGTAAAATTTGACCATTGATTTGAGTTCTTCTTTTTTAATGTTTTAATGTAGGTATTTTCTGCCACAAAATTTCCTGTGAACACTGCTTTCTCTGTACATCACAAGTTTTTGTAGATCATATTAAATGTTTTTGATGGTGGGCTCTTTTGGTTCATCAAACCTTTGTTTTGCACACTACTCTTGTGACAATTTTAATAAATCATATAATAAGAAAGAATAGATTTTGAAAGGTTCATATAATTCTAGAGCTCCTATCTTTATATATTCTAAATTGTGGTATGTGGCAGTTTGAAGTTTGTGAATCCCAGAAAAGATCATCTTCTTTTAAATAATCCATTCCTGTGGGTGTGGGGCCCTTTGATTGCATTAGATTCAGTTAAGGAACTTGATTAGATCAATTCTGATTAGATCACTTTAGGACCTTTGATTGGTCTATGTCAGTGAGGCGTGACCCTGGTTAGGTCTCTATCCTCTTGCTAGATTCTTGTATAAACTAAGAACTGAAAGCAGAAATACACAGAAAGAAAGACAGCTGCCATTTTGACCCTGCTAAGTGAGAGAGAGGTTCCAGAGGCTGGAGGCTAGATTCAGCAGAGCACAGAGTCATGGAAAGAGGCCCCTGAGAGGCTAGGCCATGGAGCAGCCCAAAGCTGAGGAAACAAGCCCTGCTATGAAACGAGCCCTGCCATGTGCTTGATCGCCACAGCTGAGCTTGAGGGGAAAGCAGAGACCCAGACAGAGAGCTTCCATTTTGGTTCACCATGTGACGGGACTACAGGATCTGCCTTGATTTGACATTTTCACAGCCTCAGAACTGTAATAAATAAATAAATAATAAATACCCATTATAAAAGCCAACCCATTTCTGGTATTTTTGCATTGGCAGCTTTTAGCAAACCAAGGCATGGTATATATAGAAGAAGTTGAAACCATGACTTCTGTTTTCAAATACCAAACAACTGAAGAAGCAAAATAATCTACAAGGAAACAACCAAAGACCCAAGAATATGTAAAACCTGAAAACAAATCCAAACATGTCATTCCCAAGCCTAAAAGCCTTGGGCTCCTCATTGCTTTCCAGCAGTTCTCTTCACTCTCTTGTTTGTTATCCCAGTGTTGGGTATTTGACTTCATATTGCCTTTGCACTCACTCTCTGCCTCTGGTGCTTCCAACCCTGTCTCTGTCAAGTATTCTGGAATCTTCTAAAATGCCATTTGTACTCTGTCTCTGTCAAGTATTCTGGAATCTTCTAAAATGCCATTTGTACTCTGCAGAAGGCTTTCTCCTGGTTGCCAGTCCCAAGAGGGTTTCGTCCTCACTGCATTTTGAAACTGGTTCTAGAGCAGTGGTGGGAGGCGTTGGGGATCCTGGGAGCCCTCTGGGCAGGGTGGGTGGGCCTCATAGGCCCTGAATGACAGAGGGGCCCCCTTAAAGCAGAATATCGCTTGTTACGCATACCTGAAGTTCCCTAGTACCTGCAGCTGTTTTGTTTGTCTGCTTTTATGGGATACTAATTACATCCTAGGGCTACAGATTTCTAATGAGCTGGTACCTGGGAGACTGAATCAGAACCTGCTTCTTCTTCGAGATTTTATTTTTTTAAACAGAGTATCTTAATATGCAGAAGTAAGATAATGATTTTTCATTTAAAATTTAATATTCCATTGTGGTTCAACCTACCATTATGCCTGATTATTCCACCACATTATGAGCTTTGTTAAAAAGAGAGAGAAAAAAAAAAGAAAAAAAAAAAAA
>JAQZBX010079425.1:0-13981 GCA_029593785.1 Cabassous unicinctus | reverse complement strand
AAAAGCTTACAGTTACAAGGCCCTAAAGAGTCCAACTCAAGGTTGCTTTCTCATCAGTCAGTTGCTACATGTTGAAGCAAGATGGCTGCCGATCTCTGGAAAGTTTCACCCTTCCTCTCTCTCAGCTACAGGCAGGCATAGGGATTGCTTCTTTCTGGGCCTTCTCAGCATGCTTAGATGCTCTGGTCTAAGTTTACAAGATCAGCTGTAAACTATCAGGCAAATGGCTCATCTCTTTTCCTGGGCCTCAGGATCAAAGTTCTCTCCTCTTCTGTGTCTACAGAGCTCTCTCTATTCCTGTGTATCTTCTGTGTCTCCTTGAGTGTCCAATTATATCAGCCCATCAAGGGGGCGGGGACTTAACCTGAGTTACACCCTACTGATGTAGTTCAACCAAAGTGCTAATCTTAACATAATTTAATCAAAGACATCTCAGGTGAATTTAATACAATCAAAGGGTATCACACCCAGAGGAACAGACCACTTTACAAACAATCCTTATCTTTTTTGGGGTTCATAAATAATCTCAAACTGCCACACTCCCTCTCAACCAGAAGCAGAGTGGGCATCACCATCCCAAAATCCTCAGGATTGAGAAATGAACAAACATAAGGGGGAATGCAACCATGGACTAAAGCAGACTTATTATTATTATAGTAATGGAAGTACTTGTAACATTAAAATAAAGGCAGCAGTCACCAGAGGTTCTGAGGGGAGGAAGAAGAAAGAATAAATGAAACAGAAACATGGGGCATTCTTTGGGACACTGGAATTGTTCTGCATGACATTGCAATGATGGATACAGGCCATTATACATTTTGTTAAAGCCCATAAAATTGCATGGTGCAAAGTGTAAAGCATAATGTAAACTATAGACCATGGTTAGGAGCAATGCTTCAATATGTGTTCACCAATTGTAACAAATGTACCATATTAATGAAAGATGTTGTTAATGGGGGAAAGTATAGGAGGTGGGGGGAGTAGGGATATGGGAATCCCCTATATTTTTGATGTAACATTTATGTAATCTATGAACATCGGAATGCGTTACTATGAACTAAATATATTGTGTAACATATTGTTTGATCCACAAAAAAATTTACTTTTTAGTCTTTGTTTATATCTTCGATTATTAAATGTACAAATAAAGTTAAGAGAAAAAAAAAAAACATTTATGTAATCTAAAAGCTTCTTTTCTGTGAATATTCTTGCTGTCCTGATTTTGTGATAATCAGGGTAGGCTAAGCATTCGCTATATTAGAAACCATGCATGTGTCCTCAGACCTAGTTTTTCTTCCAAGGTCTGGTTTTTAGAATGCTGGTGATAAACTAAGCTTGATTTATTATATGACCGTGCTGTATGGGAAAATACTGTAACTCTAAGTATCTTTGGTCAACCTTAAGAGATATAGCAGGGTGACAGATGTAGCTCAAATGGTTGGGCATCTGTCTCCCATATCCCAGGGACCTCCTGGTAAAAATAAAAAAAAGAAAAACATAGAAGGCACGCAGTCCACCAGGCCCCGCAAGCAGGTAAGCCCCCCAGGCCCCATGAGCAGGTACGCCACCAGGTCCTGAGCGTGAGTGCACCACCAGGCCCCACAAGTGAGTGAGCCTCAGGCCCCATGCACGGGTGTGCCGTCAGGCCCTGTGAGCCCCGCAGCAGATGATGACATAACAGGAGAGTTGACACAAGGGAGAGCCAAGACGAGATGCACCAAAAAACCAGGAACTAAGGTGGCACAGGCAGTAGGATGCCTCTCTCCCACATCAGAGGTTCTGAGGATCGAATCCCAGTGAAGACAGGAAGAGAAGGATGAGAAGAAAGGGCAGGAAATGGACACAGAGAGTTGCCCAGCGAATGGACACAAAAACAGCAAAAACGGGGGGAGGGTTAAAAAATGGATAAAAGTAAATAAATAAATAAATCCTTAAAAAAATATATAGGGGAGTAAGTTACAGACTATAATTAGTAATAATATTTTGATGATGCTCTTTCATAATTTGTTAACAAATGTTTCACAACAACGCAAAGTATTTGTGGTGGGGTAATGTGTGGGAGCCCTCTATGATGTTATGCATGTTTGTTTTTTAAAATCATGATGTTTACTGAACACATAGTTTATGTATGTTCGTGAATGAATGATATACTTCAATAAATTATTTAAAAAAATAAAGCTTCTTTTAAAATAATAAAAAAAATTTTTAAAAATTCTTAGTTTTGACAAATGTAGCATGATTATGTAAGATATTAATATTAGGGGAAGTATACCCATAATATTATAGGGTATAATGTAATTCTCTGTGCCACCTTTGCAACTTTTCTGTAAATCTAAAATTATTTCAGAATAATTTTTTAAAAAGTAACTGGCTTTATCCTTCTCTTTATTTATGGCTAGCATATGCACTTTTACTCAAGAATACCTAGTTTGTTGTTACAACTCTCAAAATTAGAAGAAACTGTATGTTGTGGTAGATAGTAATGATGTATCTAAATGAGGTTAAGGGTTTATGTTAGGCAACAGGCTCTTTCAAGTCCCTTCCACCTAAAAACTCCAACACCACTACGCCTTTTAAAACAGTGCTAATTAACTGCCAAGAGTTAGTCAACATGAAATAATCCCCAGATGTTATTTCTTAAATATCTTTTGACTCATTACAGAAATTAATTTATAAGAAATTATAAAACTTCAATTTTATAAGGTGAATGTGTTTACAGAATACAAAATTACTTGAACTTTTCTAATGAATTTCAAACTCAGAAATACATATTTTATTTAAAAACTTGTTTTTCTTTTTTTTTCCTAGAGTTTTCTTGCCTTTATAATGGCTGTTATCTCAATATCTGCTCTATTCTTTGCTTCAAAGGTGGCTTTGACTTTCAGTCTTTAGTCTATTCTTTAGCCATATGACATTCTCTTCTACTTAGCACAAATCATCTATGTATGCTTCTGGTTCAGTAATTTAAAAGGGTAAGTCTATACATATTAGATATTGCAAACACATACAATATATACTATTTCTACCTTATATGCATATAATATACATAGTGTATACATATACATATAAATATGCATAGTGTAACTACTTAAATTATGCAAATTCTGAAAAGATCATTTAGGCTTAAAATGTAATTACTGAAGAGAATTAACCCAAAGCTTTGGACAAATTACTAGCAGGTCAATATCATTTTCCCCAAGACTTTCAAAAGCAATATTCACATGTGAGAACCCATTCCCATGCTGTACCCAGGATGTCTCTTAAGGCAGAACTTAATCTAGATGGGATCCTAGAGAATCTCAAACCAATGAACATCAGGTAGGCACAGAAAAAGGAACAATATAAGAAACTCCTCTTAGGCTGAGACCCTAGCCTTAACTCCAACTCAGGAAATAGCTATTTTAATCCTGTACTAGTCACATGAGAGACTTACAAAGCTTCCATAAAGGAAAGAGTTAGATTGTTAGCTTTGAGTTCAGTTTAGGGATTATCTAATTTCTTTGCTGCTGCTTCTTTTATTTTCTTTGGTTGCTTGCTATGGATTGTCACCAGAAAGTGGACAGTGAACAGAAAAGGGGCATAACAGGTATTATACTGTTTAGCTATATGCAGTTCCCCTCTCTTTCAGGGTACTTGAGAGGATTGTATTTTCCCATCTACTTGAAGTTATATAACTTGCTTTGGCCATAAAAAATGAAACAGATATGAAATGTCCTGTCATTTGAATGTGCCTTTGGCATAAATCTAGTGCTTGAGTTACATGATTATATACTTCACATATTTCAATCACATTATTTGTTGGCTGTGGGTATATGAGGAAAGCAAACCCCTTTGAAGACTGACTATGCAAAACCCCAAGCAAGACATGATAGTCTACAGCTAAGAGAGAGAAAGCCAAAGGACTCCACATGGAAGATGGTTTCAAGTCATAGCATTCTAAGTGTTTAGCTAATAAAATCATATTTCATGGAATTAAGTATTTAAATATTATATAAAAGTCAAGATGTCTCATTATCCAGACTTTTAAAAATGACAAATGGATACAAGGTACAGATTTAGAAGAATAAGTATAAGGAGGACAGATTTGTAGACACTGTTCTTGGAACTCTGGTATTTTGCTGATTTTCAAATCTTCATTGTTAGACAAAAGTTTTACTAACCTTTGATATGAAGTACAGTAACTTCTGAAATACAACTACTTTTACATAATGTATTTTTGTAGACAACTTTCCTTTTTGTTTCACAAAGAGTAATTATTCTTATTTTATTTTTTTAAAAAGATATACTTGTTCCATCTCTCCCACTGGGTAACTCTTTCCTGATTCCAAATTGTCCATCTACTTTATAGATTCCCTCTATTCATATATGAAAATTAGGAAATTCCCTTTCTCAAAGCATTATTTATCAAAGTAGCTGCAGTTATGACATTGCACAGAGAAGGAAAAGTCACTATGATGTGAAAATATTCATTAATGAAATTACCACCTGTAAAATGAATCCCCACTCAAACATACCACTTAATTCCTGCCATCACCATCAAAATCGTTGCCTCAGTCTCTCATTTGTTCCCACATGTTGTGACCATCCAACAATATAAGACAATATAACATAATGTAAATGGATGGTAAAGTGACAGTACAAATCTTGCAAAGGATGTGGAATTTCATGAAATGAAACTGAGGATCTAGTGCCATAGGCCATTCATAAGAGAATGGTTTGAATTTCAAAATGTGAAGTCCAAGAACTTTATTTTATCTGAATGAAACAGCAGTGAAAGTCAAACATTCTTTCATTCAATTTCATCAGAAAAACTAGACCAAAACATCCATTGCATTCATTCTTCACTCTAAGAATTAACATTAGGAATTATGACTGAACTTAAAGATTAAAAATGAAAGGGTCATGAAGCAAGAATATTACAGTATTGCTGTTAACCAATGCCAAAGATGTACTGTGTTGATAATGGAAGTGTATGGAAAAAGTGTGCCAAATGTATGCTATGGACCATGGTTGGTGATAATAGTCAGATGATATTATCTCATAATCTGTAACAAATGTTCTACCACAGTGTGGTGTATTGGTGGAGGGGTATTGTGTGGGAATTCTACACATGTGCATGATTGTTTTGTAATATCACAACTTCTGTAATAAGTGGGAAAATACACCAAATGTAAGATATGAATTACAGTTAGTAGTAATGTTTTGACAATATTCTTTCTTAATTTGTAACAAATGTTTCACAACAATGCAAGGTGTTGGTGGTGGGGTGACATATGGGACACCTGTATGTTATGCTTGTTTGTTTTGTAAGTTCACAACTTTTACTATACACTTAAGTACGTTCATGGATGAATTTTTATGTATGTTCATGCATGAATACTTCAAAATTTTAAAAATTAAAAAAAAATGAAAAGGCCCAGGGAAAGGGGAGCCATGCTATTGAATTAAAAACCAAATATTTAAAGCATAGCCTCCTGAATGTATGCATATGTGTATAAACATATATCCCTTGCTAAAAACTTATTAACCAAATAATACCCAGATAACTTTTTCTCCAATTTTTAATACAAAAGTGTTTCCAAGAACAAGATTACATATTGCAGGTAACACTGATTCCAGAGGAGATCTTAAAAGCTGTAAAATCCAGAGGTGTGAAATGATAGAAAACCTGAAGACAAACCATGCCAAAAGAGTGAGAATTATGAGTCAAATTAGTGAAATTTATATTTCTGCCTGTGTGTTTAACTCCTTATGTCTGCTTTTTCAATGTGTATTTTCATACCTCTGGATGGTAATATCAAATTAACAAATGAAAATTCCTAATACAGCACTATTCAAATTGCTAAAAATTAAATAAGCACATATATATACATCTGGGAGCCCCAAACTAGAAAAGCCAAGCAGGATGAAAACATCATATAAAATCTGACTAAAGAAACGATTGGAAGAAGAAAAAAGGCTTTTCCTTGACCTACCCTGTCCTCCCACCCCCAAGGTCTTCTCCTAACCTTGACTGGAATTCAAGGCTCTCATTCTCTCATTAAAACTGATTGAGGGAGCTATTGGGGGACCAGTTAGGTGCAATAAGATGTGAGTTTAGCTTAGAACTCTGTCTACTAGGCCTGGAAATTAAGAATGATAGAGACAGAAGGAATATTACAGAATAAATCTTGGTTGGCATAGTTTGGTAACTCCTCAATTAAAAAAAAAATTAACAGCTTTGAGTTGAGAGTAATTAATACTCCAATTGCCAAATTTCAGCAATTAAAAAAAAGTCCTTGAAAGTTATGGAAATCAGTTTTAGCCTCCTATAGAGGAAGAGCAAAAAAATTTCTTGTATAAACTATAATTGCTTCAATTTTATTTGACTTGGGTATAATCTCCATAGGTTTATACGGGTACTAATGAAATAAATTAGCATTATATCTATTAGATCTTTAAAATGATGAAAATTATAAGTTTGTGTTTAATGAAATTAAGTTAAAGAAGAGAATATAAGTTCTGTCCTAAAGCCGAATAATTAATTTTTCACAGAACAGAACGAGGGTTGTAAGATAAGACTTAAATGTATATGGAAAGAAGTAAAAGATTATTGTGAGTGAATTCATAGTCAATGCTGACTAAAATTTGATACCTTGTTTAAGGGAGTGTGTTTTTGTCCTACAATAAAATGACTGGTTTTCATCAAGGCAGAAATATGTAGGACAAGGCCTGAATGGATATGAAAAGTTGTAGAGGGATTGTGGAAGTAAATCTTGTTTGTTGCTGACTAATTTTATAAGCTTATTTAAAGGTGAAATTTTGTCTTAAGGTGAAGTAAATCTATATGATTATAAATGGTTATAAGAGGTTATAGGAAGTTATAGGTTGTAGGAAGTTTGTAAAAACATTTTCTAAACTGAAGGATTTCAATGTAAATGGTTGATTCTAGGAAGCCATTATTAAACAGAAATCTATGAGTTGAGAATGATAACAAAGAGGTACTTCATGGCAGAGAAGCCTGTCAAAGGCTACTTCAATCTGTTACTATTGATGCTAACTGGGATTTGTTTGCTAAATGATGTATCTTACAGCGAACAGTGTGGAAGTTGTTCATTTTAATCTGAAGTAAAATACTTTCAAGATGTTTTATATATAGTTAGTATTATGAGTTACATGAGAAGTGTTTGGGAAGTGTAAACTGAAGGGATTTCCTAGTCTTCTGTTGGTTAAATCTGATCTCTAATTGTTATTTCTAAATCCTGAGCTGTTTTACTCTTTGTGTATAACCTAATAGGTCCCTAGAATTTTTAAATACCTGCCTGACACCTGGAACTCAAAGTCAGCCAGCTCTAAAGGTGCTTAAGCAGCAGCCCTAAGGCTCCACAAAGAGTGGCCACAGACAAGGTACCATGGGGTGGTGCCTGGCTAAGGTATCAGGCATCCTCATTAAATAGTCCTGCATTTAGACCAGGCCTCAACTACCACATATGGTGTCTCTCCATTTGAGGTATTGGCACGGCTAGTTAATATGGCCCCTAAAACAATAAAGGTATCTGCTACATCACCTGGCCATGCTCCAGAATGAGATGGAAGCACGCTAATACTGAAAACTCCTGTGGCTTTGCCAGTCGGTGATGGCTGGGTCTCTTTAGCCCCACAGTGGATATTACCTCCAGACTGCCTGTGGGACACTAGAGGCAACTTTCCTGTTCTCACGAGGACCGATGGTATTACAGTACGTCAACTGCATGAAAGGTATACCAACAGGGGCAATAATTGCTAGTGATGTGCGTAGAACCTACAAAGAAACACAATTGACATTATGGTCTGCCCCTATGGAGGATCAACATGTGTGGTATTATAAGCCTGGACACCACCCACTCTCAATAAATGTCTTAGGGCCTATGGGAGAAAGTTACTCACCGGAGAAGACCCCTCCCTCTGAGTAAGGTGTGCTTACACCCTTAGGTCTTACTTCCTGATTCAAATGGCTTCATCTAATGTCTTCCTTGACTGGGTTGCCACCGTGGCAACAATCCACAATCAATCGGACTGTTGGGTATGCAGATACATGCAGTATCCAGCAGCTCCAGTCTCCTCTGCAATATCCTTCCCTTTTTGACTAATTGGACTAATTGGCTAAAGACTGTAAATAAGAGCCGCCCTTCTAGGGGGCAACTCCCAGAGTCCATGAACTCCTATAATTACTAGTAGTCATTTGCTTGTCTTTTTGTTTATATTGTAGCCATGGCCTTATATCACAGTAACACTGTTTATAAACCCCCCATTCCATGCTCAGGGCTTCATGTGGAAGAGGTGGTAGAAAGATTTTAAGAGTTGTGGGACATGGTAGATTGTGGCATATATGACTTTGCATTTTCTCCCCAACAGATTTGCCTAAGGAGATTTCCAGGTGGAATGCTTCAAGGCCAAAGAACTATTTTCATTTAGGTATATATGATAATTTAAGGAATTGTTTAAATTTCTAGATCGATTCTCCCCAGGGGATAAAGTGTGACCCCAAAACCTTGAAAAATTTTGCCAATTTATATTCACAGAAACCTGAAGAATCTGCATGGAAATGTATATGAAGGGTTTTAGGTCAGGGTGGACTGTAATGTTGAATATAATGGAATTTGTTTTACAGATGTACTAAGTCGAGACTCTGGATTCAATGCATTACTTTGAGTGCCTAGAAATGCCCTGGTTGGTTATCTGAAACCCAGACCCAAAAGTCAACTATACTAAATGAAGGTGAAATTATAGTACTTCCTTGGTATACTGTAGAGGAAAGTATCCAAAGGCTGATGGAGATCAAAGGCTAAGGAGGATTTATCATATAAGACCTGAGCAGCCACTTATTAACTGTGTCTTCCAGGAGGACGCTGAGAACATCCCCTTTAACAATTCTATAAGAAATACATTCACAAGGACAACTCTGGCATCCTTAAAGAGCTCTGTGGTGGCTATTCTCTGTAGGTCAAGAATGACAGTTGTTACTACTGTCGTCTTAGAATTCAATGGAGAAGATGTGTGGCAGAGACTAAACGGCAGCACTTAATCATCAGAAACAAGGTAGATGTGGTTACTAGAGATGCAAGTTCATCTCTTTATTTTTTTTATTTTATTTTTTTATTGTGGGTAAAAATCAAAATTTTTCACAATACATACCTCCCTTGTAGCAGATTCTCTGTTGCCTATAATTCTAATTTTTAAATTAGGAATGGTTTTTAAAATTACAAAATATATGACCATATTTTTAAAATAGACATAGCGGAAAAGCATGTAGAATAAAAAAAATCATGTTAAAGAGGGTGGATATAGAACGGAAAGATAGCAAGATATTATCTTCAAATGTGGAAGAAGGGATGTTGCAATAACTGATCTTAATAATCCACCTTCCTTTAACTTCTGTTTTGAGTCATATCACTTTGACTTCATGTTTCTCACACAGTTCACAGCACTTTACAAAGAGTAATGATAATTTCTGGATCGTATTGTATCAGTTAAACCAAAAATTTACAATATTGATCTAAAATAAAAGCTAAATTTAATAGAGAAAAACAATTAGGTTAACAAAATCAATATAACTGCAGGGAATAAGTTTCAATTGACATGAGTTTGAAAGAATAAGACAAAGTATTTAGCTGGTTTTCAAACATGCACGCACACGCACACACACATACACACACACACACACACAGAAGCAGACCATGTTAACAGAAGTACAGGGATCAGAAAAGGGAAGGATATAGTCCAAGTTCAATTGGCACTGACCATCCTAGACCTGGAGTATTATATTTTATTTCAGACAACATATTTCATGAATCATACTAATCTACAGTTTGCTAAGAGGAGAAGGACTAGGGAGGAAAGAAAAACTACATCATATAAGGGATGGTTGAAACGATGGGAAGACTCAAATTGGTTTAAAAATGGTGAGAGTAAGATCAGAGAACTTTATTTGAAAAACTATCAGATAATTCTTGAAGGGTTATTGCAAGCACTTGAGGTATATATGAAAATTACCTACATAAAAAAACAAAAAATGAAAAAAAAAAGTGCTCTTAATTGTAGTTTAACATGCGTAAAAGAATTTTAAGAATTATAGAGATCAGAATCAGGATTAATGGTATATATCAAAAGGAGGCAGTTTCCAATTTTCTATCAATTTTTGCTATCAAAAAAAATGTCATACAATGTTTTGTGAAGTAATGGAAATATTAATGCAAGTATTTTAAGTTGAGGCTAAATGACTGCCATCTGTGTTTGGTATTGGAGGAAATTTTGCCTTGAGTGGAAGGCTGGGCTATGATATCTCTAATGGGTGTGTTTTCTATGGCAGGGCAATGACACTAATTTGCTATATGCTGCCTGACAACCCTCCCATTTGGCAAGTTAGATAATCCATAATATCACATTCCTGTTTTTTAAAAACTTAAGTACTGTGATTATAAGCTGTTCATCATTGAAAACTACCATAAAGAATAGGATTAATCAGTTATAGAGGACTTCAATGTATAAACATAAACCTGTGTCACTTTTTGTGGAGCCAAAAACATATCATGTATTACTTATAAATCCCTGTATATTAAGAACTGTAATGGGGTGAGAACAGTTTGGGTGTTTGGACATCTAATTATATGCAGTACTTGGAGACATTAGGATAGAAAGCAATTAATAAAAATAAACCTATGTGACAAAAATGGAAAGTATAAATATAAATTGCTTTATATAAATGGAATAAATATAAGTTGATTTATAAAAGATAAATTGGAGGTTATTTTTAATTATATAGCAACATTGGGTATGGTCAATCTTTTTTTCAGTCTAGCCAATCTAATAGTTGTGTAGTGGCATTTCATTGTGGTTTAATATATATTTCTCTGATGACTAATGGTCAAGAGAAAAGATGAGGAACATCTTTTCATATGTTTATTGGCCAGCTATCTTTTTTGATGAAAAATATGTACAAAACTTCTCCATTATTTGATTGTCTGTTTCAATTAGGTTTTTTTCCTATTATTGAGTTGTAAGGCTTCTTCATATATTCTGGATGCAATTCCTTTGTTTGATATACGTGTTGCAAATATTTTCTCCTATTCTGTGGCTTTTAATTTTAATGAAGTCCAACTTATCAAATTTTTTATATTTTATGCTCTTTGTGTTCTAGTAAAATTGTTTGTGAGGGGGTGAGTATGTGTATGTATGTGTACATACACAGTTTTATAGTTTTACATTTAGTTCATATCTCAGCAGGAAGTAACCACAGTAAAATTTTTCAACTTTATAGCCACCTTTTCTTGAATATAGTCTGCAATTTTTCAGGTTCTATTTAAAAGTAAAGATACTATTGTACATTTTTCTAAAGGGGTATTTGTAATTTCCTTGGGAACACATATATCAATAATAAGGAATTTAAAATGTTTCAAATACATTTACATGCCATTTCTTTTAATAAACAGGGTTGATAGCCTAAGTAATTACTGCCCACCAAACACCTGAAATCAAGATTATTACCTTCTGTAAAGTGCCAATGAATTTAAAATAGGAATCATTATAAATCTAAGCATTTCCTTTCAAAGACCTTTAACAATTCTCATTCTTCCAAAATTATTTATATGCATAACATATTCTGCAGTTAGCAAGTTTTATATCTCATCTTACATTCATTGTCATTAAAGTTACTGTAAAGATATCATTCAAAGTGTATTTTAAGCTTTCAGTATCTATGTGAGCAGTGAAATAGTCATAAATGTAAACCAACCATAAAACAATGTACAATTCACATTTTAAAGAAGAAAATCTTTCTCTTCTTGAAAATAAATGTGTTGAAACTTTTTAAAAAGTAATTTTTGCTATGTCAAGCTCCTTTTTATAACGATTTAATATATCTGGAATTGGCAACAGTTCTTGAAATTATTTAAGCACAGTAAAAAAGTGTATAGAGCGTGTGTATTTTTAGTAACTCATTAGCTAACTAATCAATAGAATACACCTATATATTCCACTCAGAATCACATGAAGATCTCTATATAGAACCTTGGTCCCAAGTAACACCAATGTTAATTTTCAACCTTCTACCTATATTATTTTCTCAGAGACAAAGAGTCAAGGGTTAGAACTAGAAGGGGCTTTACAAGTTTAACTTTATTCCTAATGCATGAATTCCTCCTATAACATGCAACAAAGGACAACAGCTGAGTTTTCTAAGCAATGCCAGTTGGGAAATATTTATTACTTATTGAGGTATCAGCTATATTATAGGACAATTCTAATTATTGGAAAAGTTTTAACATTGAGTATTCAAATCTATCTTTCTGTGACATTCACCTTCTTTCTGGTCCTAGCTCTGTTTTCTAAACAATAAAGAAAAATTATACCCACCAAATCAATTGAACAATGAAAAATCATCACAGAGTTCAACTCTATGGAAAAGACAGATAAGCAACTATGTAGCTACAGAAATGTTAAGTGAACCCAAACTGGGTCTATTGAGAAATAAGAAGTAGGCCTAAAAGAATGTAAAATACTTTAATTTCTAAGTTTCTTGTTTGGTTGTCATGAAAACTCATCATCTAAGATGATCCTATGTTACACATGTACTTGACAGGAATCAGCAAACAAAGGTAAAGAAACAAAGTGAGTTGTGACACTTTTGCAAATATAGAAATAATGAATACAAACCATATATAAGCCATAGAGATTTTAACAGGCCTAATGATATTTGAAAAAAATTTGTAAGGCAAGATCACAGTGATTCCACTAAAACACCACTGCAATTGAGTGGCATTTTGTTTTGTTTTTTCAAACAATGAGTCTTATTTAATCCTCAATAACAAAATACTGACTTAGAAGATTAACTTTTTCATGTACACGTCAAAGGAAACATATGTCCATTTGGAGCTTATTTCCTCAAATAACAAAGCAATATATTTAAAGCAATGAGTCACCAATAGGCTAACCACTTACCCTGCATACATTCCCAAAAAGTAAATAATAAAGCAGACAAAGGAAGATTACTTTATATAAAACTGAAGGGATGATTTGAGAATATGTGCCAAAGAATCAATAAAATGAATTTGGGATCATGCCACAACCAAACTTAACCAGTGATGAAAAAATGTCTGGGAACTAGAGAGGTAACTGAATCTACTATCATGCCCTGAACAGGAAATTAGTACTATGGGAGCTTAGTAACTGACATGTTACCACAACAGACTAGGTGAAAGATATCCACACTTATATGAAAAAATGGAATAATTTTAGTGGCTTTAGGTCAAATGATTAAGGTCGACTCACCCAAGGATTAACTGTGGTCATGACTACTTCACCCACAACAAACCCTTTTGAATATTTTTCCAACTTTTTTTATTATTTTTAAAATTTACTTCTTAGTTTTTGGCATTTTAATGATTTCTAACACAATATGCATCTTGAATTTAATTTAGTATTTCTAACTTTTCTAATTTGTAGTATTTTTTAAATTATGGCTTGTGCTTTACTGTTGATGTCTATTTTTTAAAACCTAAAACCTTTAACCTTTAAGTTAGTTCAACCAAACATACTATCTTCAAATTTAAAAGGTTTCAAAACTAAAATTTTATTTTAAAGAAAATATCAATTCTAATTTCATTTTATTTACAACATCTGAATAGATTCAAAATAACCAAAAATGTGTTGGGTTATTAAGTGAGCTGGTTTTAAATGAAATGATCAAGTACCCTTTTGTTGTTGTTCTTCCTAAAAATCTCATGCTATTTTCTACTCTGCCATTTTCTTATTTTATTTTATTTTTTTATTGTAGGTAAAAATCAAAATTTTCACAATACATACAAATATTTGTAAAATGATATATAAATACATATGCATATATGTGCATTTGTTTACATAAATGTTATTTTATATATATATATATATATATATGTATTTTTAAAGGTGCTAAGATTACCTAAATATTACTCAGAAATTACAGGGATTCCCATGTTCCCCACCTCCC